>FYBL01000008.1:600000-802621 GCA_900186055.1 Torulaspora microellipsoides | reverse complement strand
TCATTGTCGAGCGCAATATGTGTGCTCACTTTGGCAACATTTTCCTCTGAGGTGACATCCAACAAAAGGCAAGTAATGCCCTCCGACTCGAATTGTGCCTGTCTCCCTGGCGTGAATTTAAGGTCTGTTGCGTACACCTTGTATCCACGACGGTGAAACTCAAGCACAAGGGCCTTACCAATACCCCCGCCAGCGCCCGTGACGAGAGCAACTTTTTGTGGAGCTTTTTGTGCCATGAATTGATGTATAATATTGCTACACTGGTTCAGTTTAGCATTTGGTAGTACTTTGCATTTAACTAGGGCGCAAGTCTTATGTTATTTATATTGACCCCTCTGAGCATCGAGCGTCTGAGTTTTCGAGGAAATTAAGAGTCCATATTGCGTTTCGCTGTCCAAAGGACATTTCAATCCGCTTTGTAACCTCATCATTGCTCTTTTTCTCGATAGTGGGAATTTCCTGGCTCGGCAAAAGGTCTGTTATGTTATGAGCTTTTAGCTCGTCAACTGGAGAGTGTTTGGGCGAAATGCCAATAACCTTGCATGACCTCCTCGCCAATACATATGTCTAAAAAAAGGCCTCCTTTTTCTCCTCCGTGACTGGAACATCTATCACATCAATCTCAGTTTTCAGCAAGGACGTGTGTATCCATGATAGTGTTTGGATATTGTGAGATTCAAGTCTACAAAAGTTTTTGCTTCCTGGCTCACACATTCAGGAAACTCTCTTTTGCCACCATTAGACATTTTCGCTATACGATGCAAATTAATCGTTGATAACTCTACTCAAATATTGCAATTGTCCCCTCCAACATTTCTTCAGCTACTTTTTTACTTTTGTTTCGCATCCACCATCATACCACAAGCACCGCTCACTAACCGGACCATATGTGAACTGCCTTACCTCGACGCGCCCATCAAACCAGTCCTTCAAAATTTGGCATGTTAATACAGGATTTCTTGTTATTATGCACACCAGGGTTAAAACCAGCGAATCCCTCCCGAAGAGTCTATCTATAGATATATCTTACATACGTCAACTTTAGATTAGCTGGGAACTTGCGCCTCTGTGAGAAAAGGCTAAAGCCCGGTATGATGGGGCCCATTTTGAAATAAAATCTTGGCTGTCTGAGACTGTCTTGCAGCGTGGTTACACGCTTTCCATATAGTAATCACTAGCAAAAATATTTGCGGAGCGGCTTTTTCCGCCAGGGAGGATGCCTCGTCCGTCGAGCGCGTTTCCCGCTGATTATTCACAGTCGGACAGTTATCTATATAATTCACCATCTTTCAAGAATTTATGAAGCCAATTCAAAAGAACAGTCATCTGAAAAGTCTATCAGCAATGCCAAAGCAAATTGTCGCTGCTCTACAAGTAGGTTCCTGTCCAGGAGGTACCAAGGATACGTTAAGAAAAATCATGTCGTATGAAAACGAAATCAAGAACTCTGGAGCTAAATTGGTTGTGATTCCAGAAGCAACTCTGGGAGGCTATCCAAAAGGATCAAGTTTTGGGGTCTACCTTGGCTATCGGTTGCAATCTGGTAGAGAGGAATTTGCCGAATACCTTTCGCAAGCAATCGAGATTGGGGCTGGTGAACAGTATCCGGAGATCAGCCAATTGTGCGCGCTATCAAAAGCTACTGGTGCATCGCTTTGCGTTGGATGCATCGAGCGTGACGGTACAACCTTATATTGTTCAATGGTCTTTATCGACCCTCAAGCTGGCTACGTTGCAAAGCATCGTAAACTGGTGCCAACAGCGGCCGAAAGACTCATCTGGGGTCAAGGTGATGGTTCGACGTTATCTGTTGTTGACTCTGCTGTCGGTAAGATAGGCGGTGCTATTTGTTGGGAAAATATGATGCCTCTGTTGCGATATGCAATGTATGCAAAAGGTGTGCAAGTCTGGTGTGCACCCACTGTAGATGCTCGACCTATTTGGAGGACAGTGATGAAAAACATCGCTTATGAAGGTCGGTTGTTTGTGGTCAGTGCAGTACAATTTATGCCGGATGCAACTAGTATGGGTTTGGGGGAAGTGGTTGAGGAGTCCACTGGAAGGAGGCGATTGCCTGGCTGGTCCTCCCCGGATGAAAACTGTATTAATGGAGGTAGCGTTATAATTGATCCCTATGGGGAAATCATAGCTGGTCCATTGTTGGGTAAAGAAGGTCTTTTGACTGGTGAGATTGACACTGACCTGATTGTGGAAGCTCGTTTTGATTTAGACCCTGTGGGGCACTACTCAAGAGGTGATGTATTCCAATTGAGTGTTGATGAAAAGTCTCAAGAGGTTGTGTTCAAAAACTGAGTATAAACTCTTTTGGGCGATATCACTAGGTTTTGGTGGCATCTGGCTTATTCGGTTTTAGTGTGTCGGTGGTCGCGGTCTATCTTTAAATTTTAATAATATGTCTAGCTCTCTCCCCTCACCATAAAAAGCTTCTCAAGGCATATATATTCACCAATTTGGCTTGCTATTGTACCATATCAAGTCACGAAATAAAGTAGGTGACTTGAGGATCTGATTCCTCCTTCTTTAGGCTACAATGTAGTCTCAGCAGAGCGCATTTGTTTCTGAGATTATGAGAAACCATGCATCTAAGTCGTTGTGTTGGTCGCACCAAAACAATAGGCCTCGAGTTTTCACTCGGGTGCACACTCAGTTCATCGCAGGTTAATGAGGCAGATAACTGAATTATCAGAAAGTCATTCCAGAAGCGACTGGGAGTTTTTTCAAGCCTAGTGGCTGCGTTTCTTTTGGGCGAGAGACCTGAATACTTGAAAACAAATGGGATCGAATCTTCCATGCATGTTTTCCCAAAAGATCAAAGCCGCAAATCTCGCGACTTGCGATTTTCCGAAGGTCCAATTCCCATATACTGAGACCACGTCGCCAAGTCCCTTTTGATTCAGATAAGAGGCCAGAAGATATCTTCCAAAACGTGACTTAGGTCCATGTTTTATCGAAAATATGAGCTCCCCATCCTGCTTGAAAAGAAACCTGTCATAGCTATTTACCAAAGAGTCTCGGAGCAACTGATGCTTCTGGATGGTTGTTCGGTTTGTCGTCAGAGATTTGGGAAACTGGACTGACAGTGCGAAACAGCTCGTCTAAGGCCAAAAGAGGATCATTCGTTGCGCCTAAAACAGGGAAAAAGTATATGTATCGAGGCTTACTATTCTTGGTTTCCGTAACCAATACTCGCAGCATACGACCCACGTAGGAATTTTGAATTATTTCGAATGTTTTCGGATCAGCGTTCTTTAAATCACTTTGTCTACAGCAATTCAAAAACTTCAGCAAAAGCAAAAACTTATATTCAGCCCTCGTCTGCGGCTTAGCCGCTGCCTTCTCGATGACCTCCCTCAAGTTCGATATTATGCTCCAAACATCAGGGTTGTCACTTAGCAGCTTACCAATCTCGTCGGCGGCGGAACTCACTTGAGAAACATCAGAGCTCTCCTCCGCCTTATCCAGCCTCAAAAGTATCTCCTCCGTGGACAATTCCTTTTTCAGACTAGTGATACTGAATTCAATTGGACTGAACATGTAATTCAGCTGGCGCTTTAGGTTTTCTGCATCTTTGAGATGATAAGCGAATGTTATCACCCGCTTTTTATCATTGAACTGAAGCGATTTAACTATAGACATTCTGTATTTGATAAAAGTGCTGCGATTAATTTCTCTGACCTGGCTATAAGCTCTTATTATTAGCATGGCCAGCAGTGACGCGAATTCTTCTTTGGGAAACATATCGGCGGCATCTAATATGGCCTTCATTCTTACCATAAGGCTACTGGGTCTCAATTCAAGAATTTTGGCAAGTCAGTCATCGATAAGTGAATATATTTAATGACCTGTTTCATTGTACAACCGTCATGATAGTCATTTTTCTCGTGTGCTCTCGCAGAAAATGTTGCAGCCGTAGCACAACTTCGCAAGGAGCTTCTAGCACTCGTATCCCGCCGAGAGCGCGTTCTGTCTATGCCAGAGCTGATGGGTCTTGATATCTCAGCACGATTGACTGCTGACATACTGTGGTGATGATAGAGATTCGGAGTTAGAGCTCATCTTTCAAGGTTATAAGATGTGGTCAAAACGTGAAATAGGTGAAAAGGAAAAAAATTGTTCTAATTAATATACTAGTTAGTTATATGAATTAGTCCTCCCGGTCTTAAACTAGAATGAATTATAATATTCCGTACCTATGTTTTTTGTGTCGTTTTTATACTAATCATAACATGCCGAGTTGTCTCGCGATCTGATGCCACACACCGCCTCAATCACACTCTATCATTGTGATCTCTACTCTACTATCTAAGGGTCTCTCCTCATATTAGTAATCATTCTCTTGTGCCTCAACTATGCCACGTTGTTGTATATCCGTTATCCCCTTCATTACAATCTTATTAGTGTAACCATGTGGCTGCTAAAAATATTCTTGTCATTATCTTATTATTGGCTAGGATTCAAGTCCAATGTAACATTCAATCGCCTCATTATTTATCCCAACACAGACAGTGAAAATCTGAGCACCTTTGTCATTTGTATTGCATACTTCAATAGGAATAAACGTCCGTATGGAAGACTCACACATAGTGACACAATATATTAGCACATAACAAAAATAAATCAACGGCCTATCCGCTAAAACAGACTATAAAACTGAAGGATCTCAGCAGACGACATATGAACATTTTCTTGCAAAACCTTCTTGAAACAAATATCACACTCACAAACATAAATATCGGTGTTCTTATTCTGCATTTATATTTAATCTTATACTTTTGTTGAATGGACATGCTGAACAAAAGAACTGCCCCGCGATTAACATTCTTTACATTTGACCTCTCTACCAATACATACAGTCCTCGATATTTAATAATATATTGGCCATCTGTATCTTAATAACAGGTGTTCAAAGTCGAATAATTTTGTATGTTTGAATGAGCAGATTTATACCAATTCATCACAAAGAGTACATTGCTCTATCGCAAGGCCGTGAAAGAGCAGTGTACGTACGGAACCATACAAACACACTTCAACGGCGACTAGTGTGTTGGAAAATAAGTTGAACTGAATTAGGAGCATTTATTACATTTGTGTTTTATGAATTATTCTTAATAAGCAATTTTTATTTCACTTAAGAACTAAGAGCCCAACTACTGTATGAATGGTAGAAATGATCATGGAAAGCCATTCAGAAAAAATGGTGGATTATTGCTAAGTGCTGAATTACCCTAGTAAAAAAATGGATAAAGTTAAATTACGGTTAAGTGCTCCGATGTGTTAAGTTTACACCTCAATAGATTACTTCAAAAATCGTTTTTGAAGCCAGCCATTGGCAGATGACGCACCAAATTCGAAGAATGACATTTTTATTACACTGGACGTGACCAATGTAAGCTTATTACTTTTTCGGTGAAATGAATGTACGAAAATTTAATCATAGACAATATTTCTATGGAAAATCTAGTTATATATGGTAACTTCGAAATATATAACTACTAGGAGAAATTGTACAGCTATAGTAACTTTTTCTAGTTACTGCGAACAAAAATGAAAGAAAATAAAAATAATTGAGGTAACTCTGATTACAGATCATTGTCGGACCCATTATACTTTTCGAAAGAAGAAAAAAAACCCAATCCCTGTGCACTGGATCCTGCCCATGACCTAACATTGAATAACTGAATTATGGACTTATTTTGTCCTTTTTCCAAAGATAAAACAGCCAATTCAGCTCCAGTGTTCGGTACCGAGCCAGGGGAAAGAGCGTAAACATACTTTCCTGCTACTGCCAAGTCATAATATATAGATCCATCATTGGCAGAGGTTGCATTTGTCGGAATAATATTAGAAATCATATATGAGACGATTGAATTGAACACCGGACGCGGAATGTAGTCAATAATGAAAAAGGGTCGATTGATTAGAAGATCGTCGAGACAATAGATCGTTGAAAGCGATGAAGCTTAAAAATACTGATTGATAAGAAGTTCATCGAAAACAATAGATCTTTTAAAATGACTGCATAAAAACGCAGATTGATAAGAAGCTCGTCAAGATAATAGCTCGTTTAAAATGACGATGTTGTAAAAACGGCTTCTATCAAGACTTTGACAAATGATAACTAATACAATGCTACAGTAGAGATCACAGTGATAGAGTGTGATCGAGGCGGTGTGTGGTATCAGATCGTGAAACAACTCGACGGGGTCCAGTTGATATAAAAGGACAGTTACACAAATGTTGCGAGTATTACAATTCGTTATGATTTAAGAAAAGGAGGACTAATTCATATATAAAAAAGAAGTATATTAATTAGAACAATTTTATTTTTATCTATTTCACGTCGTGCTTACATCTTATAACCTTTAAAAGATGAGCTATAACTCCGGTTCTCTATTATCACCAGAAAATCGACATTGACGCGCGTTGCCGCTTCTACACCTTCCTGTTGCAGCACCTTGCTGTACAATGCTCGGAACTAGCCTCAGAAATTTTGCAGTGAGAGCGATGATCCGGACGTGAACCATTCCCCCACTTCTTGCACATCATCGGTGTAAGCAAAGCAGCGGAACGTAACCAGACAGCGAATCGCATCGAGTAACCGACGCACCGTTTCCACAGTATTTTCGGGACACGAGAGGGAGAAGCTATCCCAATCCTGAATAATGAATGCACACTGCTATCCATGAGATATTATACCCCTTTGAGAATATATCATGGATGTCCTTATGGAAGACGCGAGCCATGCAACCTTGAGTAAAAGAGATATTTACATATCGGGAATGTAATCCTTAAAATCGTACCAATGACCGCTGATGAGCTCATACATAGGGATTCTATTGTCCCTAGTAAGTTTTATTACTATGCCTAGTTTGGTGACATCGCAACTTTTTCCATCATTTCATCGCAACACCACCAAAACGCAGTTCGTACTACCGTCTATATGTTATCCCATAGTAAATCCGTTGCACGCACTTAACCTAAAAAACAGACTACACGTAATAATTATTGCTAATCTCATATCTCTCTATACATTTTTTATAAGGGATAAACTGGCGCATTATAAACTATTTCATATTTTTATATGAACAATTAATCAATGGATCAAAAAATAATGCAACCAATAAATTCATGTAAAAGAGCCATTATAATATATGATAATCGGCCTCCAAAATATATGTAAAAGATCTATAATGTATTTAAATTATATTTATGTATAAATTGTAGTATCTAATAAATAAATTGAAAAGATTAATATGATAAAGTTTTATAATAATTATAACTATATGGAACAGAAGTATAGAAAAGAGTCATAGAATTATGGCACGAACGTTTTACAAGCCTAGCTGATATTGAAAGTATGTCGGTCATTGGTGTTCAGCGAGACGTCCTCATTCAGGTACAACATTTTCACTAGCTAAACAATGTGCAATCTCCGATTGACACATGCGCTGCAAGTACTGTCGTTCCTAGTTTCACATATGGTGAAAATTTTTCACCCACCATATTGTTCAATGGTATGATTCGATGTAGCGCACTTCTCGGGATATATAAAGCAGACTTTGCGTATCGTTCCCGAGTTTATATTCTGTTATATAGAAGACCGAGGCGGTTCGTAGACTCACGTAGAGTCACGAACTCGGCATATGAAATTGGTTAGTATAAACTAAATGCTTCAATGCTTTTATTAATTTTAATATATCAGAACCTCTCAATAGAATGAGCTATCGTAAATTTACTCCAGAAGGTGTTATTTCAATTATTGACTTCAGCTGCCGGGGTTCTTCTAACTGCAGCTTCACATAGTCTCCTCCTTGCAGCTCAGCACTCGTCGTACTACGCATCCTTTCAACACACCCCGCTATTTGAGTATCTTTCTAACCTCTTTGTTAACCTGTATTGATCCATATTTATTTTTACCACAGTCACTGATATATGAGTCGTGCATTATTTCCATCTATAAATTTCCTTTGTCTCCCGTATTATCCGTCTTGGCGCTGAATGGAGGCATCTTAGACGACGTACTCATTAGACATACATATTAGTTTCTTGGCGACGCGACCTGGCGCCATATGACCCGCTCGAACGAAAGTTCCTGCTCAGTACTAAAAAATAAAGCTACTAACTGCTTCAATGATATCAAGAATATAATTAGAAGCTTGATAGAAAACTTTTAATAAAAAATTTAGGGACCTAATGGCCATAAAAATTTCATAACAAATAAGTATTCCAGTCCAGACGACCCCCATAAGGAAAAAAGTGGCAGATTCTATTAAAAACAAGTAAAAAACTGCAGCCAAAGAAATATAATGAAACCTGTCGAAAAGAAGATCGGTCCTGTAATTCTTTTCGTCTTTTTCTGATAACTTTTCAAATTCCACGGTACTCTTTTTATAATTTGTGATTGCCTTTTCAGCCAAGATCCTGTTCGATGCGTCTTCGCGATAACTTTTGACCGTCTCACTTCCATGATATGGCCAATACTCTATTGGTTTTACAATTTCCCTTACAAAAAACCTTCTGCATTGCTCCCCACTATAGAAAACAGGACCACTGTATTTATTCTCCACAAAGCAAGAATTAATTCTGAACGCAATTCTCCGCCAAGCTTCGGGATCCTCAACCAACTCTATTTCGGCGACTTCTTCCAATAGTTCTTGAAGCAAATCTGTCTCAAGAGTAATAGTTGCTTTGCAGTAGATGTAGCTCATGAGAAATACAGCATAATAAAGGAAGTAATGAATGATTAGCCATGAAGTAGAAAATACGTCAAATATGTCAGACACGTCTTTTGCTTGATATTCAGGATAAAGACTTTCATATATCGTAAAGTACAACTGCAGTGGAGTGAATGCCATCAGCACACCCCCTAGAGAGATAAAAGTGTCCCATATCCACAGACTCTCAGAAAAATATGGTAAAAGAAAGTATGATAACTTCCCAGTTTTGCTGTCCTCTAACAAATGTATTTCCTCCTCCAAACGTTCCTCAACATAAGTCCATGTACACTTTTCTAAATCCTCTTGACTCTGCTTACTAAATACGCCCATTTAGTTGTGTTGCTTTAAGGAGTTCCATCGCCCAATATGTCAGACTATATTCTTAATACTTCCCTTTTATATATTTTTCATCCCGGATTGCTTTCTTCCCAATTAATAAAAACCGAATTTCTCTTAGGAGAAACAATGAAGCGTCAGAAAAAAAAATTCAAATGCCACAAAAGCATATGACGGGTAGTTTTTAAATAAATACAAAATTCATAAAAAATAATGATTTGAGCATCACTAATGATACTCTGCCGCTGATTATAAATAGTGTGCTGAAGTTTCAGCTGCAATGCCATCTCTTATCAATCCTCAGAGAGACTTACTCATGTATTGAATATAAGGGAGTATGATCTGTCTAAATAAGTAGTAATATTCATGCAGACTCATTGATTTTTTTTCTAATTATGAGTTAGGACGGTGGCGAGTTTTCAACCCGGTAATTTATGAGTGTTTTTCAAATTTCCGTTTGAATACTCTCAAAAGACCTATTTAGTTTTTGGGTACCACTCAGTTACTCTTTGTGTCAAAAAACACCCTTCTTACTATAAATTCCAAAGACAAAACCAAAAATGATATCGATCTAATATGAAGAGCAATTTATCGACATGTACAAAAAAAAGAAAGCGGGTAAGATCGGTAAGAAAGGCAAACATCACTCGAAAAATGAAGATTACTGCGGAATAAATAAAACTGGCTTCCAAAAAAGTAAAAAAGATGTAGCTGATTTACAATCAAATGACAAGTGCGGTGTCACTGCTAAAGAAAATGGGGTCATACCCGCCAATCGCTTGTTCCGCAATCGCTTGTTCCGCAATTCACTGTTTTCCAACAAGGTATTGAAATATATCAGATTACACGGTAAGGAAAATAAAATTACTAAGAAAGCTATTGCAAGAATTTGCGGCGGTATATTTATCGCAGCTCATCCTTCAGTATTACTTTTCTACAGTATCTCAGGTTTGACACACCAAGATAATGTTGATATAATCAATGTCTTTATAGATGTTGGTTTACTAGCCAATAGTATTTATGACCTCATTAGATACTTAGATGATTTCGAGGTATTATTTTCTAGCATTTTTGATACTGCCGGCAAGAGTCTCGTCGGATTTCTCGCAGACTTATTACTGAGAGAACTGATTTATAGAGGTTTCCAAATTGGTGGACTCTGCCATCAATTCAAAAATGGAGCGAAGAGTTCTCGATCTTTCTTCTTTGAATTGTTTGCCTTTTCATTGCATCTGTCGGGAAATATTGCATTATTTTGTGGACGAGAAAAAGAACAAGATATACGGTGAATAATCCGTCCTGAGAATTCAATTCAAATGGCAATCTAACTCTAACCTTATTGGTAACAATATTGGACAGGTGGCACCTCTCCAAACATGGAAGATGGCAGCGACATTGCGTCTCCTAGCCAAGATTCTCGATATAAAAAAAATTATTATCTCGCCAAGTACGTAAATATCAAAACTCAAGGGTAAACAAAATTTAATAAAAATGGGTACTTTTTTTTTGCATAGTAAAAATCCAAAATTATAAGGAATTTGCTCATATTTCGGACAATGAAAATTGATGCAACAACTTTGGTCGTTTCAAGTTATCCCATGAGCTTGCATGACAACACATTAACAAGGTCTCCAGCAGGAAGAATCATGTACCAGTTTTAAAATTTCTGGGAATCCACAGCGCTAAATATCTTTTTTGCATGCTTTTTAAAGGGTGTGAAGAACATCAGTACTGCCCTCGTCTTGTCTTGAATGGCGCAAAAAACGCCGATCAATTTCGTCGCCAGGATTATTATGTATACCTAGCTCATCGCGAATAACAGCTGTCAACATTTATAGGGTCTTTTTGTTATCTGCTGCTGGAAATTCCTCTTTACCAGATCAAGCCAATGTGGTACTAAACGCAGCACGGAAATCTAGATTCTGGTATTTCAGGTGCGTCCCTAAACTTTAATTATAATTGCTCCTCAGCCGACGATACCAGCCGCCGGGACTGCAGTCCACCGTTTCTTATGAAACGCAGAACTCGGCGTTTTTCGGGCGTCTCAATATCGACGATATCGCCTTTTGCCTCCATTTCTTCCTGACACTCTTTTTCGCAGCAGCGCCTCGATTTTTGATTTTCGAAGGTATTCCATACTTCAACATACAAATCATTTATTTGCCTTCCAGATCTGCAAAACTAAGTCTTTTTGTTACATCCTATAGAGTCCAACCCGCTAATTGTTTGTTTTTTTGTAGTAATAGCTAAGCATCAATCATAATATTTTTGTATCTGTAAGTGGATCTCCACATAGCTCGAACATATTTTAACAGCTCTTGCATAATCCGTATAGAGTGAATACTCCTTCGGGGCAGAAATATACATCGATAGCGTAAAGAAAAAGATGTTTAATTTCACCACACAAAATCCAAGAAACACCAATATGCATTTATTCTCATAATTGTGCTTTCAGCCTTTTTATCTTTAACGATACAATTTCGCTCCTTTCCGAGTATATGGCTCTCTATTGCTGACACTCGCTGTATGACTTTTGTTACTCTCAACATTGCCGTCTGCATTGACATTCTCATTGGTACCAGCACTGGTACTAACGTTGATACTAACATTCGTACTATCGTTCGCACTAGTTTTGGTAATTGTATCAGTGCTAGTATTGCTACTATCATTGGTGTTCCTGTGCGTCGCTGTCCTCGTCGCTGCTGCAGTATTATCAGTAGGTGTCACCACTATTTCTCTCCTGAGACCTGACGGTAGAGCAGTTACTGCCATGGAAACTGCGGTGTGATTTCCAGTCACCTATTCTATTCTTTCTATCAATTCCACTTTATCTGTTGACAAGTCAGTCCTGGAGCCGCAGCATCCAAAATGCTGGCACTTTTTCCTTTCTTTGATTCAAATCAATAGAACTCGCGCACCTATTCGGTTATACAGCTTCCTTAATTTGCGGCAACTCACCTCCACGGTGCTTTGCCGCCCAACTGTCTTTTCGAGGTAATAGGTAATAGAGTGCTCCACCTCTTAGTCTTTCCACTCCTTGGATGACCTCAATAATATCAAGTCCATTATCGAGCATGATGACCGTCAAAATTCCTTAATGTCAATTACTTTTGTCACTACTTTGATTGTATGAGAGTTCGCATGGTATAGTCCGTGACAAACGCTTCTGTGTGAGGCAGTTTCCCTGCATCCCTCAGCTTCGTATGCATCCATACCATCCTGAGATGCCTCCTCTAGGAGCTGGCTAATTCTTCCACCTGATCGATTGTGCTTGCAAGTACAATGAACCCGGACTTCGGTTCAATGTCAAACAGGCCTAAAAGAAGCTTCAGTGCTTCTTGGGAGGCCCGCAATGTCTTATTTTGCAGCAGCCATATCTTCATCTTGCCGATTTGCATTTTTCGACTATTCTTTTGTGGTGCAGATTAGTTTGGTTCTTAGAGATTGCGTGTGTGCATCTTTTCGTCTTAAACAATAAGCTAATGTTCCAGGAAGGGCCTGCTGTATGAGTGAGAATCGTGGCCACAGGACTTTTGTGCGCCACTTTTTTTGCGTTAAATACGCTCCTAGCGATTGATCGTTTCTCACCCTTCAAGCCCTGGTCTCAAACAGTTAAACTTGAAAGCTTAGGGCACTCCAGGCGAACAAGTTTCTGGACATTCTTGAGGAGGTTTTCGGCCTGAAATTCGATTTACAGTCATAATACTGGGCTACTCCTCTAAAACTTCAACAGCGTCTGCCATTTTTCTGTCGAATTCGGCCGCCAAGGAGATATATTTTTCAGTTACACCTTCAGGGTCTAATCCCGTCAATCTTGGCAATGAAGAAGCGATACATTATCACCTGACTCATCAGATATGGGCTTTGTCCGAAAATGAAAGAAACACTTATTGAACGTGCACTAATCAGAAATTTATCAATACCATCCTTGTTGACTCGCACCGTCTCAATGGAACTCGTTGGAGTCATATTCGATCTAGCCCAAGCTCTGTCATATTGAGCTTTATAATGGTGGATAGTTTTTGCATTTACAATATTGCATTCTAAAATGAAGTCTATAAATATGAAATCCCAACAGCCTTTCGAATTATTATTCCATCTCCTATAAGTCAGTTGGATGGACTTAATCAACACCAGAAACGTGCAAGTATAAAAGTTGTTGTGTTCACCAAATGAACACAGTCTGCTGCCTTACGAATCACAAAATCTATCGATATAGGAAGCTCCCTTTGAGAGGAGTGATCAAACCCGAAATAGAATCAAACTTTCCTTCTATATTGAGCCAAAGTAATCTAAATTAAGCTCATACCTAACATTGGTATAAGAACTCTGAATTTTATTTCAAAAAGGTTGTCTGGAGTTTGCTTCGTATCAGCATTTTATTTCTAACATAAAAGGAAAAATGATTTTTGGTTGAACAAACATTCATTGCTGGTCCTAACCATCACCGTTTATTGGGGTGATGGCGTACAAATTCGAATGAGTTTCAGGTTAAACTGAACTGTAGAGTTTCGAAACATCATATTCTTGATTTTTGAGCTCTCGCTAGGCGGTAAGCAAGTACTCGTTTATTTAACCATGGAGGTTAATCATCAAGGAAACCATATATAAGTAAGTGGAAAAAAATTCAAGGGTCATACAATATATGTATAGAAGAACTCTTTTTTATGCTCTCGAAATTTTAGAAAGTCACTTCAATTTTGTTTGTTTGTTTTCGATATAGAAAGCACCGGAAATGTCAACTATAAGCATTTCTCAACATCCGCTGAACAGCAACCTTCAGTGTCCTTCCGATAACGACTACAATGGTCAAGACGAATTGCGAGTAATCTCTGTATTTTTGATACTCATTGCTTCCGGGATTGGAGCATATTTCCCAATCTTTGCCTCGAAAAACTCTTCATTCAACTTACCGAAAGGCAGCTTTTTCTTTGCGAAGTATTTTGGTTCAGGCGTCATAATAGCTACAGGGTTTGTTCATTTGTTAGAGCCAGCCACAGAATCTTTGGGTAATCCCTGTTTAGGGGGCTTCTTTACTGGATTCCCTTGGGCCTTCGCAATTCTTCAAATTGCAATTTTTCTACTGTTTCTGTTTGATATTTTCAGCCACTTCTATAATGTTCCGGAGGATGAGCAACGGGACGGATCAAACATTGCACGGCAACCTTCTCATCTAGATAGCTCCCTTTACTTTCATATTGGGCATCCTATTAAGAAGGCAGTGCATGAGCATGGAGAAAGCTCAGCTTTACTGCCTCTTGAAAACTTTGAGAAAGAAGATCACACGGGGCAAATTTTGGCACTTTTTGTCTTGGAATTTGGGCTCGTTTTTCATTCTGTTTTCATTGGTCTGTCATTGGCGGTCGCTGGCGATGACCTGAAAATGCTGCTAGCTGTGTTAGTATTTCATCAACTCTTTGAGGGCTTGGGGCTAGGAGTTCGTATTGCTGAAATAAAGTGGCCCACTGATAGAAAACTGACACCGTGGTTTCTCGCAATGGCCTTCACACTTACAACACCCATTTCCATAATTGTGGGATTCCTCTTGAGAAATAGTTTTTCACCTGGCTCAAGAAGAGCTTTAATAACAAGTGGGGTTGTTGATGCCTTCTCGGCAGGAATTTTAATTTACACAGGACTAGTGGAATTAATGGCCAATGAATTTTTATACTCAAATACCTTCGTGGGAAAAAATAAATTGAAGGATATGTTATGTGGGGGGTTTATCATGATATTGGGATCTGCCTTAATGACCGTGCTAGGAAAATGGGCTTAAATTTGCGCAAAATGCCTGAAATATATGAGCAATCATGTCTTTTGTTTTAATTTTAGAGGTCCTCTAAGCACACTTCAGTTTTGTACTTCATAACTAGTAAATATTTTTTGGTATTCAAGTAGCTTCAAAAATTTTGGCTTACTTCTGTGGTTATAGTAAATAGTTTTCAGGGTTTCAGATGGAAGGCAGAGAAATCGAAAACAATCGTATCGTGCGTGAACCTACTAATAAAACTAGTACGATTATATGCCCAGTGAAATGAGATTACGAGTATTCATAATGAACCAACATCGGCGTTTCTTTTCTCCATCGACGATTTTAGTCGGGTCATTTTCCATTTAAAGAGTGGTGCTCAAACTTTTAAATCAATCTTGGTAATCAAATTAACATGTTCTCTTTATATGGGTATCTTATTTAGCTCGTTTCTCTAACTCTGTGTGCAGAGTAGTATCGTTTTTCACCTTGAAGAACTTATCGGTTCAGAGTCATCAGAGGGGGCACTTCATTCAGGTGAAAATAAAAAATGTGCTTTAAGTCCTTTTAATGGACCAAAAATTTTTCTTACAAGGGAAGAAAATGCTTAATTATGGGCTTTATAGTCCTTTTTTGTGCTAAAAAATCAAAGATAACTATTTTGAGAAAGGAGTGCGATAAATCCAACGAATGGCGTTCAACTTATATTAGGATATGTCCACTTTTAAATGACAAACAGGAACACAGGCCTTGAAGTATCGTCGGATTCATAATTTATCCACGCATCGCAAATTTAAGGCCGGTTTTCGAAAGTTTTATATCTATTATCTGCGTCCATTTCTTTCCGTATCAATTTTTTGTCCCTCAAGTTCTACTTATTTTTCAGCAGGCATTTCGTGCTGACGCTACCACTGACGCTAGAGATTGGCGCTTCAACAGGACGTTATAAAAAGTTTAATACGTCAGCGTTTCGAGTAGCTAGCATCATTTATGAGTAAAACTTCACGTTATATCTGGTAATTGGGTTTATGATCGCCTCGTAGGATAATTAGATTTCTTTCAAATTCTAAAACTGGCTTTCATCAAATACTTCTAAGTTCCCACGTTTTAGATGAGACCT
The DNA here is from genome assembly GCA_900186055.1 of Torulaspora microellipsoides. Taxonomy (NCBI): domain Eukaryota; kingdom Fungi; phylum Ascomycota; class Saccharomycetes; order Saccharomycetales; family Saccharomycetaceae; genus Torulaspora; species Torulaspora microellipsoides. Next base: position 786,678 of record FYBL01000008.1, on the reverse strand, counting down.
GTAGCTCTACATATATTAGTCAAATGACTAAAAATAGGTTACGATCTCAAACCGATTTAAACTTCAATAATATTCCCTCACAAAAGATTCTGCTTTATAGGCTTTTTGGAGCTATAAACATCCAACGACATTATCTTCCAGATGATGACTTGAGATAAAACGGCTATTGCATGAGGAGCGCTTGCCGTACTTGCGCTCATACTATCTCTAGTGGTTGTTTCAGGGTGATTACCGCTTGGAGGAAGATTAGAGGTGACTGACAGATGGGTGTAAAATCTTTAAAAATATGAGAGTGTCTTTACAAAAATTATAACAAAGAACTAATGAAGTACAAAGATAAGGGAACGACTATGTGGGTTATAATTGGTTTTCAAAAAAGAAGAAATCAGGAAAGATTTCCTAGACCGCCAGCAGTAACGGAAAAGCTGTAAACATCAGCGATGGATGTAGTACAAGAAGTTATCCGTGTTTCTAAATGCATAAGTGGAGTTATTCTTGAGATTAAACCGGGTTTGATAGACAGCGAAGCAGTTGAAGAGTGCTCCGAATCTTGGACCTCACTCATATACTTGGATACGACCCCGGTGGCGAAGGTTATAATGAAAGTGAAGTCCGCACAAGGCCTAGAGCAAATCGATAACCATAACCGGCATCTGATAACTGAAACATTTTATTATAGGCAATTGAGTTAGTACTTGGTCTGCCTTATGGGGCTGTTCTCTTTTCGAATCCGAAATAGGCGACAAATAAGCATCAATTTATGTAGACCTTCTTCAATATCGCTGACGATCGAGCGATAATTATGATAATCCGATGTCAATATTGAAGTGTATATCTGGAGATGTTCATCGAGGGATATTTATCTAGGGATGCTTATGTAGTAATGCTTATTCAAGGATGCTGATCGCGGCTAAATAATTTTGTCTTCATCACCTTCATTTTTAGCCTTTGTCTACTTGGTAACACAACTGAATTTTGAAATACTACCCCAAACGGGGAAGATAAGGCTATTCAAGGCATGTTAACGACAAGTAAATTGCTGCTTTTGTCAAATTAAAAGATATAGCTGATAAGGAATTCAGGAACCTAGTCCACAACTTACACTAGGTAGAGATATGTCATGTGAAAAGGAAAAAGAAAAGATAAGCTCTTTCAAAGCTTCGTAATTGATTGTCAGGACGATCTTCGCATACTCTTCGAGGTTCATTATCACTGTCCGCGGTGAAGAGATTTTCCGTTTTGGAACGATCTTTATCACTGAAAACCAACTTTTTTCTGCTCGAAACGCTTCTGGCAGGAAACCGATCACCGAGATAGCAAGTATCTCACTCTCTAAGCGCGGAGGGACCGACTTTTCACACTACTCTGAAATTACGGTATTCTTTCGGGTGCTGTCATAAGCCAACTACTAATGATAAGCGAACTGCATAAGGGCAGATAATTGCTTATAAAGCTCACTCGATTCACTCTTCACAAAGAAATTATAGTAACATTTGCGGCGTTCTAGCTAAATCAATGATATATAGTAGCAATATATGATTTTCATTAGGTGTTTCGATTACGAATAGTCTACTATCGCTACGATGACCCAGGATAACATTTTCAACGTTCAATCGGTAGCTATCATTGGTTCGGGAGCAGCAGGTTTAACGACATTATTTGAGCTGCTTCACACTAGGAGGGATGGTTCGACCACTATAAGCTACAATTGGAATGGTGACTTGGATGCATCTAAACTAAAGAATGAGGATCCGGCGTTCAACGAAATTGTTGTATTCGAGCAAACCTCAAGAATAGGTGGTATTTGGGCTCCTAGTTTCGACACCCCAGATATTATCCCACAGGAGGCTCTAAACACTGAGAGGTACAATGATCCCTATATCCTAAATCCAAAAGAGCCTTTACCGGATGATCTGAATAAGGGATCCTATTCTTTCGAAAAAAGACTAATCACAAAGGAAGAAGGTTCAAAATTCAAGTGGACTAACAGTGGAATCTATAGCCATTTGTATTCAAATGTTCCCAGCAGATACCTTAGAAACTCTTTTATTCCTTACAACCAGAACGCAGAGGGTAGAGATCCTTTGAAAAACTTTTTAGATCCACTGGTTACGAATGTCGAAATTACAAATCGCCTTTTGGCATTTGCAGGCAGATTTGAGCTGGGGAACCATATCAGGCTGAACTCTGAGGTTGCCGATATCCGTAGGACAGCTGATGGCTTGAAGTGGAAGGTTAGTGTTAAGCAATCAGCAATTGATTCCTCCGCTGTGGAGTGGTATACTGAATCTTTTGACGCCGTAATTATAAGTACTGGTCATTATTCTGTTCCGTATATCCCAAACATCAAAGGGTTATCAACTTGGAACAAACAAATCAAGTCAAGCATTTTCCATTCAAAATCTTTTAGAGATCCGAAGATTTTCAAAGATAAAGTTTGCTTATTTGTAGGAACCGGGTTAAGCGGCATAAATATCCTTCAATATGCATTTCCAATAGCGAAACGTGTTATTGTTTCCAGATCAATCGGGAAAGAGGAAATTTACAAATGGCTTACTAATGCGGCCAATTCCGACGGTATAACTGTAAAACCTAGAATAAGAGAGCTGCAGCCAGAAGAGGGCAGAAAGGTGATTTTCGAAGACGGATCAGCCATATCTGATATTGACTACATTATTCTATCTACAGGTTATCACTGGCATTATCCGTTTTTGAATTCTGAAGATACTGGTGTGTCGATAATTCCAAGAAGCGGCGGAACTCCTGACGGGTCTTCCAGGATGGGGGGGGGCTGTACTTAAACTCCTTCTCTATAAAAGACCCCACACTGGCCTTCGTTGGAGTGACAGTTGCCCCGTTTCAGTGGCCATCCTTTGAATTAGCGGCGTCAGCAATAGCAGGAGTATGGTCAAATAGTAATAAATTGCCAAAGAAGAAAGAACAAATCGAACGCGTGACGCAAAGACTTAACGACACAAGCCAGAGTATTGACTTTCACTACTATTCTTTGACCAAGTTTTCAGACTATGTTGATGAAATTGCAAGGTACCTACCAAAGGGACGGGACCCTTCGGACATTTTTGACACGGATCATCTTGATGATATGCTCACATGTTCTGCTACCGCCGAAAAGCTATTTTATCATCTGAAAAACAGTAGAATTCCAGTTGATGCAACACTTCAATCGCACGCATGAATGAAAACATACCTTACCTCCTTTTATTGATTTTAGTACGTAATTATATTAATCTTTATAATCGTGGTGAGTATGTGTATTTATAAGACTCTGAACATGTGTTCCCCACCGGCATTACGACGGTGAAAAATCCCTTTTATTATCTGTCTCATTCTTGACTACATCCAGGTCCTGCGAAGCATTCAATAATCTCATATTTCATCCCGATAGATACAAAAGCGATTGGAACTTGTATCCGGATGCACCCTTCTTCATCAGGCTCTTTAACCCAGATAGCGGGTACTACATGCCCTTTCTAGCCCGCCAGACAGCCTCAGCCGTCCAGGTTCATCTCCTAGCTCGTAGATACCGTAAAACATGATGATTAAGCTAGAGTCCCTCGTTGCTTACGCGGTCGGAGACGGCATTCAGCGTCACTCAAAACTAGCTTTACAACGTTCAACTTATTCCTCAACGCTGACCACCGCAGTTTTGAAAAGCGAACATAAGCGTAACTCCTCACCAGAGTCAATTCTCTCGACCTGTTCATACCTTCGTACAGGCTGATTTGTAGTGGTTCAGCTGTTCAGCATAGCCATCTTCCAAACTTCTTTTGCTCAGAAATAGCTGAATAATGTGTCGCCAGATTCGTAGCGCACAGATTGTTGATAAAAACACGCGTTACTTGCGTAAGTGTTGAACTCCCGATAAAAAGAACTGGAATGCAAAATCAGGGTTTTTTGAGAGCATTTTATGTAAGCTAAGCTATCAACGATTTGTCTGAGACGGCATTTGGTGAAATGAATGAACTCTTCAGGCTTGGTGTTCCTGCTAGAAAGCCATATCACCAAAAAAAAAGAAAAAAGGCTGCACCTACTGAGAATAGGATCTTCTTGATGATAATACAAGGGTTTCTGGAGGGACATTTCTTGCCCCAAGGAAAATCAAGAAGCCTTCCGTTTCCTTCGAAGGTCTGTTAGATCTTGGTAGTGCTATAATTAGTACCGAGAAGCAAACAAAGAAAGGACATTCAGGCAAGCCAAGTATTGCAAGATTTTAGGCGGTGTCTTGTCTAAGTGCAATTCTTTCGAAATGTGTTGGTCCTTCCAATTTCATTCTGGTTTCAATAGCTATTAATAGTATTTCCTCGGGGTAGCCATCAATCAGTTGAAATCTTTGGCCCCTCTTCCTCCCCATATTTACTGCAAAAATCGCGCATGGTCGGAGTTAAACAATATACATGTGATGCCGGCCTTAATGATAAGGAGAATATATAAGAGAGGAAAAGTAGTTGAAGGATCGAATGCACTATGTAGTATGACAAGTTTTAATCAACTTTTAAGAATATTATCATCTTCAATAAACATCCTAAACAATGGAAAAAACCTTAGCATCAGAAATATCAATCCCTCAACCCGACCCCCAACTTGCAGAAAACATAATGGATATGTTTTCCATGAAGGGCAAAGTTGTATCCGTTACTGGTGCTTCGAGTGGTATTGGATATGAAGTTGCGATTGGTTTTGCACAGGCAGGTGCCGATGTCGCTATGTGGTACAACACCAATCCAAGTATAGAAGGAGAAATCGAGGGTTTGTCCAACAAGTATGGTGTGAGAGTGAAAGCTTATAAATGTTCCTTGACTGACGGTGTAAAAGTCGCTCAGACTATTAAGAAAATAGAGAATGATTTTGGAAAGATTGACGTCATGATAGCCAACGCGGGTATTGCTTGGGCAAACGGCCCCTTGATTGATTTTGCAGAAAAGGATTCTGAAAAATGCGACACTGAATGGATGAAAATTATGGACGTTGATGTGAATAGTGTTTATTATGTCGCAAAAAATGTTGGTAGCATCTTCAAAAAGCAAGGATTTGGCTCACTTATCATTACTGCGTCAATGTCAGGTCATATAGCTAATATTCCCTCTCTACAAGCTCCCTATAATACAGCGAAGGCAGCGCTGATTCACATGGGTAGATCTTTAGCAATAGAATGGGCAGGTTTTGCTCGCGTAAACACTGTTTCCCCAGGTTACGTCCAAACTCCAATTTCTGCAAATCGTCCAGCTGAGTTGAAACGGAAGCGGATGGCGTTAGTACCAATGGGCCGCTTATCTCGTCCAAAAGAGATGGTGGGCGCTTACTTGTATTTAGCATCAGATGCGGCCTCTTATACAACAGGTAGTGACATCATCGTTGATGGAGGATATTGTTGCGTATAAGCCTTCTGAAGGAGTCATTCTCAATGGTTGCAAGAGTAATTCTAGATAAGGAGTAAATTCTATGCAAGTCTTCTTTCATGTTGGGCGAAACCCTTGAAGATCTTATTTTAGGTATATTATCAAAAAACCTTATCGCGAGAGATCCTTGAAGTACCATCCGTGTATAATTTGTTAGTACGAGAGATGAGAAAGATAAGTTCCTACAAGCACTATTTTCATCATAAAATGGAAGTTATAGTTCTTCGGTGAATAAAGTTTTGGATTTTGGATTTTGAGAGGAATAAATGAAAGTTTGGCTTATTTCTATATGCGAAAAAGGTGTATCTTTGAAAGCTTTCGATTACAGTTCGTGAAGGCCTTCCATTATGAGAAGTGGGAAGTATATTGCCTGCTTATCAGTGACTCTCTGATATATATCGAATTTTGACTGTATGCCGTCTCTTACCTCCTTATTGACACTTGACTTCGTAGATCCCAATCTAAAATTGCACCTAAGAGATTAAGAAGCGGTTCGCAATCACTGCAACGAAAGGGACGACAGCATGATAAAGAAGAAGTATTCAGGCGCTCTGCACATTCATTGATTCGGTTTGTTCGTTCAATTTCATACTTAAAAACAACAACCCGATAGTTTATCATAGAAGTTCCGGAAATCTTTTTTACCACTATTTTTAAGGCTTTTTTCCTGGCGGCTTCAAGGTCATGAGGACCATGTTCGCTCAGGAAACACGTTTTGACTCACAATATTTAAGGACCTATTTGTCGCCCGCATGATATTCTGTATTAATTATAATCTCGCTATGCTTCTCTTTGTATCTGTTTAGGATGTAAGCTATATCTTGAAAAAAGTGCAATGTCAGTAAAGGGAGCCTCTGATCCTCATTCAAGCATGAAATCAGCTGCAGGCATATTAAAGACTGAAAATTGGAAGGCCTTCGGAAAGTAATCCGTATCAAGGAGTCAAAAATTATCCATAGATCAAAATTTTCCGATGAGTGGGGGGCTATGTTGGGAGGTTTTCGAGTGATTATGCCCAATTTAGTTGGGCGACAGCTTCCTGAATTTTAACTTCCCAAACTTTAATTGTTGCTGCTGGTCAGGAACATGGCGATTTCATTGTCGGTAAGCACATTTTTTTTTTCGGTACTCGTGGGTTACTCTATGATCTTTAATCGCAGAGTTCAGTTAATGCTCAAACCGTTCGCATATCTTTTTACGTATGTCGCGGAGTACAATGTGTTAATTCGGTTTCTTACTATCTAACGGACTTGCATTATTAGACTGTATCTATGCCTCTGGCGGGGGCGAACCGTTGCATTTGCTGTTTTCAGTGCTTCTACCCCAACTAGGGTTCATTCTCGGCTCTACTCTTGGTGCAATGTTTGGACGGCCTCTGTTCATGGATATATTGGTTGACGGTCATTGTTTGCTTTTCTCTTATGTATATTATCGACAGCTGGCGTAGAAAACTGTTTTCAATTAGCAAAAGAGCTGTTGAAGGGAGAAGGGACGTATTTCCCATCGAGTGACAACCCAAACGCACTATAATTTTGAGAAATAGGTTGAAGTGCATTGGCTTCCGTGAGAAACTAACAAGAATTACCTCTTTAGCAGATCCTAAGTGGGATGAGGAGGAAATAGAAGACTTCAAAGAAATGAATGATGGCGTTACAGATCTTGATAATGACAGTGATGATGCCTAAAGCGATCTTATAAGATATCTTATAACCTAGATACCCGCCAACAGACGGGTATTTTAGTAACTATATACGAATTATACCCGTCTATTGGGCGGGTAATCCTAGCCGTGGCCAAAAATGCCTACCCATAACTATCCGTGACAGTACAGCTGTTCAAGGATAAGCATATATAGTTGCCCCAACTTCAAGAAAGTTTAACGCTAGACGTAATACCTATCCTTGAACATAAATTAATGTTACCATACCTCTGACTGCATAAAAAAAGATCACCGAACTATCGACACTAAAATGGATGACACAGACGTTAGTGGTACTTTTCTGCTCAATTATTTCAAGACTGCGAGAACAATCATTTTGGCGCAGCAGTTATCCTTAATTATAGCAATGCTGTTCTCCAAATCGTCGAGGGCATTCAAATTGAGGCGTCTATCAATAATTCTTTCATTCCCACTATTACCAATAGTTATAGTTGAATTATTTGATAGAATAATTCATAATGATAAGGCCGACGTGCTTCATCTGGCAATACTTTATTTCGATTGGGTTGATTTGTTCGTTTTTACAGTTGTCTTTGTTGGATCTAGCATAGGTGCATTTATTGTATACGGAAGAAACGAGAAAGCAAAGCGTGCTTCAGAAGAAAATGAAAAGGAACAACCTTAGACGGCGTATGGTAAATTCTGGATGTTTCAATTTGTACATGCAACACTTAATAAAATAACACATCAGGAACTTGCGATGTAGCCTCTCCAATTGCAAGCTTGCTGTTAATTGGTGCTGTTTCCAGAGTGCCTAGGCGAATCCGCTTCTCTCGTTCCCACGTTCGTTAAATGCGGTTTAGCTGCGTTTGGCATGACTTTGGTATTTTATGAGGCATCAAGAGTTCGGTAAATTATCAAGGACCGAGACCGTCAGATTTCAAATGTAAACATTCTCAAGCCTTTTAGCATCTCGGCCAAAAGAAGTTAGAGGGTAAGATAACTGAACACATGTGAATATCAAATGTAAATATTAAATTGAATGCATTTGCTTGTATCATATAAGTATGTGAAACATTTCATAAGAACACAAATAACTTGGCATTATAGCTTCTTTTTGATCTAAATAGTGAAACAATCGCGCCGTTCGATTCGTGTTTTTTTCCGTGCCATGAAAAATGCCGTCTCCCATTCGACCCTCAGCTTAGTCTCGTCCGACAAGTTGCACTTTGATTTGATTTTATCGATCACAACGTCAATAATATCTTCTTTTCCATCCTTATTCCTGTCTAACCATGTCTGATAAACACCCCAAGTGCTCATATTGTCTCTTAAGTCCTTGAAAGTGAAGTTCTCTTTGTAAATCCGAAAGCTTCCTGGTTTCACAGTCTGGAGCGGTATATACGTTTCGCCTTTTATATCTTCAAATTGGTCCTCTGGTATACTTATCGTGCTGCCGAGGTCTCGAACAATATTCATCTGCGGTGACCAAAGTGGGCCGAAAGAGTCTTCATCTTCGTATACATAATATTTGAAGATTTCATTTGCTTTAGGATAATCGATGAAAATTGGATCGCAGTAAAACCAATACGACAATGTGCCTCGTGGCTTCAAGATTCCATAAGCCTGTCTGAAAAATTGATCAAGATTTGTATACTGGATGGATTCACCTGCAATGATTAAATCAACAGACTCCTTCCCAAAGTAATCATCTAAAGTCTCCGCACTAGTCTTCATGAAATCTATGCGGTTCTGTGACTCATCAGGTAATTTCTCTGTAATTTTTTTAGCAGTTTGCAGCATTTTAGCGGATGGGTCGCATCCGACAACATGTTTAAAATAGTCTAACAAGGGAAATGTTCCTATGCCTGTCCCACATCCCACGTCAACGGCCAGCTCCCTCTCGGCATCATGAAATTTCAGGACTGCTTCATAGAGACTACGGGGATATGTCACTCTATTCTTTTGGTAATTCTCCGAATCTATGCTGTTGCTTAAATATGCGCTCATTGTTGCACCTCCTGTCTTGTTCAGCTCTCACAGTCAGGATAAAAAATGATAATTCCTTATTCCTTTATATGTTGCGGATTTTAACTATTCGCAAGAGTTGTTGCATTCTATTTTTGGATCAGTTCCGTCGATTAAAAAAAAATTGAAGGGGCATTGCAAGTTAGATGTCACGTTTGTTTTGTATCGCGGCACCATAATGCCATCAGCCAAACTTCGTTGAAAGGAAAAAGCCACTTATATGTCACTGTTCCCATTCTTGCCTCTATTATTAAATAAAGGGAAGTCTGTTTTCACAATCGATTGTTCAACCAAATGCCAAAAAGCATGACTTTTGGTATCATTTATTTTCAGCCTCTTAAGATAGAATTATAGGTAATCCTAGCTAACAAACATTAAGACTTTAGTTTCATCGAAGGGTTATCTGTAGCCATAAAGATTAGTTTCACTTTATTGAGATCAACCTGTATCAGCTGGACAAGAACAATGCCTCTTTTTTGAAGCAATAGACTTCTGCGAAGTCTTTGTGATCAGTTTATACGTTATACTTTTATCGTTAAAAAAAAATACAAGGGTTTTCCAATTATAACTGGGGTGCTGATACCCTGAAGGTCGAGATAAACGATCGAATGGACTGCCTTCGTGTGGCCGATCATGGGATTATCGAAAGATCCTTTTCTGCGTAAGTAATCTCCAAATCACAATCACTCAAGCTTTGTGCCTGATTAATAAAGGTTCCAATACATATTCGACCACCAGATAATTAGGTGCCTCGCAATTTTTTTTGAAATGTCAAAATTATGGCGTGTCACAGGGACCAGCGTTCTCGATCAGGATCGTGAAAGATATGCCAATGCATGCGACAAATGTCATTCGAAGCTGCAGCAACAAAATAGCTCAACTGCTTTAGTGCTCATGTCTGTCGCTCGCAAAAGCACCGTCAATTTCATTTTAGTCAGTACGCAATTTTTTATTATCTCATTAAATTAGTTGATATATTGCCAAATATTCTAGTTGAAATCCTAGGAACACCGACCAAATATTATAGTTAGCACAATCTTGGGCTTCTGCAATCCCCAAAGTTTGTTCTCTCTCATAGGGTTGATTGACGGATACGGAGACGGAGACGGAGACGGAGAATTAATCCATAAGATGGAGGCTTAAAGTGTCTGTCGCGTATATGTTGAACGTCTTCCTCGTAAAGTTCCATGCACTCTTGAAGCTATTGTCATTGACAACTGACTCTCACCATTGCATCAGCGTTTACTCAGAAGTCTCTGAATGTCATTGAGGGAGAAGAAATTTTCCAAACACGTGGCATGAGTGCTGCTGAAAACGCTACCGCCTAAGGATATTGCAAAAAAAATAGCGGGCAAGAAATTCTCTGAGTTCTCAAAGCCGTTCAGGGATGTAGGTGAGCGAGGCGTAGACGTCTCTTTCAGATGACTACAGCGAGTTTTCAAGATTTCCGAGAGTCCTATTACGTTTTACTATGTTATGATTATAATTAAGAAGCTGTCAATCAGTTGGTATGATCAGGTCTGAAATAGAGACGTTTAACTCAGAATTGAATGCCTATAATCCTTCTAAGCCTAGAAAGCTTTTTATTTGACCCAAGGCGTCAAGAATGCTTAATCTGAATTACTTACGCTTACACGGACCGGATGTAAATGAATATAATAGGTTTTCTCGGGATGCCCATCCTTAACGCCCCAGGCAAATAATTCGTCGTCTAACGATTTGTATGGGCAACCATGACTTCTCATGGGCGCGGAGCGATCTTGGCGAAATTCCTCATATATTGAATAAAAACTGAGTCACTACCACGTGGAACATATTTAAACTAAAGCCAACGACACCCAGAATTCGGCCAAACAAAGACGTCTGTTGACATCAAAGGTTTTACTTGTATACGACCAATGACAATGCTTTTGGTAGATTGATACTCTGTATAAACATGTGCCCATGGCTCTTGACCTTGGAGCTTCTTGGACGTTGATATGTATATAAGCTGAGTAGGTTCTTCTCGATGCATTTTAGTTGTTGTGATACAAATGTGAAAATAAATCGATCCAACTCAATCTGAACAAAAATGGTTACCTTTCCTCTGGTCCTTCTAGCGGCTGCTTTGGTCGACGCTGCTCCAACGCTTTCTTTAAAAAAAGATACTGACATTGATTTGATTGGCACTCAGACACAACTCTTCCCTTTCTTAGCCGGTTCCGCTCCTCATTACTCATACCCCCTCAGCTACGGTATTCCTAAAGAAGTCCCAGAGCAGTGTACATTGAAGCAAATTCAATTATTCGCCAGACATGGTGAGAGATACCCCACCAATGGAACTGGTGCTAAAATTGTTGCTACATACAATAAAATGGCCAACTTAACATCTTTGAATGGCTCTTTGGCGTTCTTGAACAACGGTTACGAATTCTTTATCCCAAATTCTGACAACTACGAAGAATTGACCACATGGGAGAACACCTTGGATCCTATCAACCCTTACCTAGGTGAGCAGGATGCTCGTCTTCACGCTCGTGAATTTTTGAACCAATACAGCGAGCTTTTGGAGAACACCACTTCTTTTGCCATGTTCACCTCTAACTCCAAGAGAGTTCATGACACTGCAAAATTCTTTGCTGATGCCTAGGTGAAAAGTATAACGTCAGTCTACAAGTTATTGACGAGGATGCCACCAGTGGTGCGAACACTTTGACTCCAATCAACTCCTGTACTGTTTACAACGAGTCTGAAAATGCAGCAGTCTACGCTAACTACTCTACTACTTACTTGAAAAACATTGCGAACAGATTGAACTCTGAAAACAAGGGTTTGAACTTAACTACAAGCGATGCCTTCAATTTGTTTTCATGGTGTGCCTACGAGATTAACGCCAAGGGTTACAGTGAGATTTGCGAAGCTTTCCTCCCTGAAGAATTAGTCTCCTTCTCTTACTACGACGACCTAACAAGTTACTACATGGACGGTCCAGGTAATTCTCTCGGCAAAACTGTTGGTGCCATCAATTTCAATGCTTCTGTTGAGCTTTTGAAGCAAAGTGACTCTTTGGAACAGAAGGTTTGGCTAAGTTTCACTCACGATACCAACATCGTAAATTACCTAGCCGCTGTGGGTCTCTTCGATGATGGAAACAAGTTACCAGTATCCTATATTCCAATTAAAGACCACCTTTACCACAAGTCATGGATGGTTCCACAAGGTGCTAGAGTTTACACTCAACAATACGAATGTTCCAACCAAACTTACGTCAGATATGTTGTCAATGATGTTGTTATTCCAATTGAAAAGTGTTCCACTGGTCCAGGTTTTTCTTGTGAAATGAGTGACTTTTTGGATTACGCCAATACCAGACTAAGTGGTATCGACTACGATTCATCTTGTGAGATCAGCAAGACCAGTAATCAAACTGAGTTGACCTTCTATTGGGATTATCCGCAAAAGAACTACAATGCCAGCTTGTTGCTGCAATGATTTCGAAGTCTTCCTAAATGATTTATAATTCCTTTCTGTTGAAACCTGAAAAAGTTTTATTTTCAAGTTCTTAAAATATGATTTTTGAGTAAAGTGATACTTTCCTCTTTATCCTTATTTTCCGTGATTTTTCACTAGTTATGTAGATGGATCTGATTAAAATCGCTCATCTTTTATAAAAATCTGATAGTTAGTCAATCGATCTCTCTTCTCTTTTCATTTTCCTTTTTTTGACATTTGGAAGAAAACAGTATATATATATATATATGCAGCTGACAGATTCTAAAGATCTTATCTATCGTGACCTACCTCGACTTATACTGAGCTAAAACTACCAAATACCACTTTGTTCTATTACATAATTCTTCTTAACAATTTTTAAATGTTTGACTTTAATATGAAGATTTCTCGTTTGTGAATTTATAAATTTTTGGACTCAACATAAAATGAATTCCAATCACCGACACTTTTTCCTCTCCCACAAGAGCTGCCAACCTATTTTCACCAAATTTTGTTTTTCAGCTTCTGATGTTTAAGCATATTTATTTTTATTGTTTACGACTGCTAGCTATTTATGTTATCTCAATGTTATCATCTTTAAACTATGTATAATTTTGTTTATTGATTTAGGTTTCAGCATCAATTCAGCGGCCTCACTAGCTAAGAGTGAATTTTTTTCGATCTCTTTATGCGCCGTACTGCAATTCATGTGCCTTCATTTTCAAATCGCTTCCGATATGTTGATTTATATTGCTGGTGACAGTGGGGATAAGAGTGCTCTTTTTGCGGTGCAACTTTGAGACGTGATAAAAAGAAGCAAAGCTGACCAGTGGTATCGGCACTAAGGTTATACAGTAGATAATTTCTTGCGTGTGCTAAAGGCATTTAGAAATAGATATTCGCACATTTGCTTTGGCTCTATTTATTATAATTACGATTTTATTTGAGCAACACAACTATCATAATCATCCAAGGTCAAACTGGTCAGAAAACACCAGTCCGAAACACAATTACCTGCTTTGGAGCAATCTGGAACAGCTGGAGACCATCTTTTTGAATAATTCTCATACAATTGTCTGTAGGATACATCATCCTTGACCTTTTCAGCAACTTGATGCCAGTAGGTAGCATTCAAGGGGCTCGATTCTGGCCATGAAATATTGTAACCTTCTCTTGACGAGTACTCCAATTCCCATGTTGGCTCGTCACCATTATTTTGATAAGTATTGTTCAACTGGGTATAAAAATTGTAACCATTCATGATAGAGAAAGTTTTCCTGTCAACTTCATAGTATCTCCAGGATGGATTGTTACCAACGTAAGGAGTAACAGATGGACTAATCCATGCAAAGTTAATTACATTTTCAATGGTCTTCGTATCATTGCCGGATCCTGCGTAAAGCAACTGAAATTGATCATAGTGGGTGTGTCCAAAGAAGATACCAGCAATAGTATAAGGAGAGAATCTCTCGATGATTTCAGTGAAAATTTTTGAAGGCAGTGGTAATCCATCAGTTGCTGGCGGAATGTGTGCAATAATCCACACCCTTTGGTCTTTTGCTTCACTTGCCACTAGTTCATTTATCAGAAATTCCCATTGTCCAAAGCTATCTGGGTTGGTTGCATTCCAATAACAATAATGGTTCTTTAAATAGAAACAGTTTGAATTCAAAGAGATAACTTTCAAAACTAAATCTGTATCAACGGCAAAACCAGTATAGTGTGTCCTTGCGTATTGAGAAGTAGAAGAGTTCAGCCAACCATAATTTTCGTAAATGTCGGCCATAAGTTCAGCATTCCAGGAAAATTTATTTGAAAAACCGTAGCCTTCTTGAGCGAGTTCACCATATGGATAACTATCGTGATTACCTAGAACTGGATAAACAGGTATTGAACCCAATTTATTTTTCATATCTCTGAGAACTACTTCCTCAGACTCAACCGTCATTTGGTAGTCAGTATACTTAATTTCATCGTGATCGACAAGATCACCAGTGAAAATAGTAAACTCAAATTCCAAATTGTTTGCAGTTGAGTATTCCACAATGGAGTTTAATGATGCATTTATTAAAACTTCTGGGGAATCGCATTGGTAGTTACCAAATGTCGTAGCTGGGGCCCAGATTGACGTGTTCTTAAATACGTCAACGTAGCTACCTTTGTTGTAAACCAAATCTTCCGCGTCATAAGTGGAGCCTTCGTAAAAAGAATTCCAAATTCCCTGGTACTTTTCTGGGTTACCGGTTGTAAGTTTGTTGACTGATTGGGGAGTACAGCACATAGAGTCAGTGCAATTAGCTTCTGCACCGACCGTATAATCTAACTCAACGTGGAAGTCTGACAAATGCAAGACGTGGAAGGTATCGTTAATAGAGGGTTCAGGTGCTACCAGGTATTTGGATTCCTTTTCAGGCCACATATGTGACATGCTGACATTGGGGGTAGCTGGCTTAGGACAGGAAGAGGAATCTTTGTAGTGGCAGTACAGGTGACCGTCATACCCGAACGGATCCATCAATTGTAGCATGTCTGCAAAGTTGGAGCCTGCTGTACTACCATCGACAGTGTTTCTTGCAAAATTTGTTTCGCAAGTACTATTGGTCGCATAAGCAGTCTCTTTGCACCATTCCTCAAAGGCTGTTGGAACTAGATCTGGTCTGGTTATCGCTAGTGCTTTACCAATTACCAAACGGTTCACACATGATACACAAGTATCATTGGAGTTGGAAGCTTCCTTCAATGATGAAACAACAACTTCAACAATATTTTCATTGGATAGAAGATAAGTTGAGCTCAGTATCTCTTCCAATGATTCTTTACCGTTTGTCACAGGAGAAGCCAAAGCCAATTGACTGGCCCCTAATAACGTAAGAACAGTGCGAAGAAGCATATTATTTTGAATTCTCTTGATCTTCTAGAAGAAACAACTCATATTTCTTCCATCCCTCATCCGTTATTCATTCTGATCCATCTGCAAAATTTAACATCTTTTTATAGTGGCCGGCCCTCATTGAGTGGAGTGTTGCCTCGTAAGGTTCATTTTATTTTCTTGTCATGATCTCAGTGACAACAATACTCCCACGTTGTGGTGCTACTTTTGATCAAGCTGACAATTTAACTTAAAGTTTGTACAGTCTTCATCGTTCTCAGGGCTTTTTTCCCTGTAATGAAAATAAATTGCCCAAACATGTGGATCGTAGCGCGCTGTGAACGACAGTGCGTGTGCTTTTGCAAATGCAAAAATGTGACGGTAAATAATCATTACTAAATTTCTGCAGCCATCACACCAATTGATTCGAACATTAAGATTTTTTCAAATGGAATCTGAATATCCTAATCTGTAAAAACCATATGAATCTCGTTTCAAATACTGATAAGATAGGAGTATTACAGCATTGTCTCTAATTTGGTATGAATCTGATAGCTTTAATTTCAGATCATAGGGTAAGAGTTCTTGTCAGCATGCTTGAACGTAAGTCACGTTTTTCATCGTGTAACACATATGTATCTGATATTTAATGAAAAAAGTCACAAAGGGGGGGACGAAATTCATGAGAAAGCAATTTTTGAATTTAGCGTGTATGCTATCATGCTTACTCTGACATTGCAGAAGCGCTGGAATTTTAATAGTAATATTATGAGTGAAAGAATGCATAAATACCTACAGCACTATGATAATAGGGATCCACAAACGCAGTGACCTCCCAATCGAGCCTTGGAGTACCAAGGGAAACAGGATGATAAAATCGTACCACTAATACGAGCCAAGCTATGTGAAAAATACAAATGCAGGTACCACAAATTATGTTTTTTAGTGCCGCAAATAACATTGTTCAAATTTGATTCATTTAAAATAATCAGACCACGGAAGCGGATCACAAGGAACGGTTCCTATTGCTGTGGTTCTACTATATGCATGAGTCATCTGGTATTTTTATTTCTGAGATAACAACTTCCTCGGTTGGATCAAACGAAACAGTAGTATCATAATATTCTATACAGCATTTTATCGTTCTCATAGGCACACTTCTATACTTTGCTTTGTAATATAATCGCTTTCGAACGGAATAAAATAAAACAAATTCCAGCTTCTCTACTCCAGCTTCCTCTGGGCAGTTTTTTTCCTGCGTTCACTTCACTATAAACTTTCTTTTACCCTCGTATTTCCTCTCATCCAAACCGGAAATTCCAAATCAAACAAAACCTGGACACTTCAGCTCAAATAAGATAATGCCTTCTTAAATTCTCCGACATGCAACCAAGACAACCAATATGAAACAAATTCAATCTTCGCACGTTTCTCACTCGCTACCGTAACCACTCTATCTCAAACATCCCAACAGGACAAAATGAACATACACTATCTTTTCCTACAATAATTGGAACAGACACTCAAACATAAAGATTTTTCAATTTTCTAGATTCACGCCCTTAATAACAAACAACTTCTCACCTTTCTTAACACTGAACGGAATGATCCGAACAAGATAACCGTACTCCACTTTCACTGAACCTAGTTCATATGACTATTCTAACCTTTTCTTTTACCTTAGATTTCAAAACTAACACCAAACAACTCAACTCGTACAACCCATCTCGAAATTTTGAAACCAGACATCCCGACCAGAAGATCACACTCACGCTATTTCAGATTTAAATCAGATTCATCATCTCACTAACCAACCACATATTTCTATCTCGTTTGTCCGTAATATCATTCTCCTTTTCAAACCGCATGATCTTCATATACTAACTTTGAACATTTACGCTTTTCAAAGGATTCTGAAAAGTTTCATTCCTGAATGACTGTTCTTACTTCTGCTGATAAATTCCCGATATAGAAGGCAATGATCCATAAGCTCTTCAGACAGAACATTTACAGGCGAGCAGGTGATAGCGCGGTATTCCCGCTGATCCTCAGCCGCATGATCTCAGAGTATACCGTCTGTTTTCCCGTCGAAATCTTTGCATAGTTTTCGCATTTGCCTTCCATTCGTTTTCGCTGCCAAATAAGTCTTCGATCTTCCATCACGTGTTGTTAAAAACCTGTAAGGCACACAGTAAACTCGAGCCGGTCGCAGATTCCACGGAGTCCATGTGTTTTTCACCACCGTCAATATGGAACAAAGGCGAACCCGTTTAGCTTCATATCATTTATCTAACCCAAGGAGATGCTGCACGTGGTAACATACTCTCATCAATCAAAAAGTAAGACAAACTTAGAGGAGTAGAAAGGAAGAATGTTTCAATATCGAGATGGCCTGTATGCTCGGGACTATTTAACAGCGCTATATGGGTAGGGGAAGTTGATATTCGCGGGTAAATGCTAAGAGGGAGCTCCATTCAAGAATATGAAAAGGACATCAACATATATGTAAAATAATGAAAAAAACAAGACGAGTCGTCAATAAACATAGCTTTTGAAGCAACAGTGCAGTTACTCATTCATAGCCGAAAAGTATGCGGTTATATCTTTCGACTGCCTTCTTTGCCCCGGAAGACAACTTTGAGTCTGCTTCAATTTTTTCGAGGGCGAAGCTCTCCAATCCTTCCCTGCCACCAGCAGCTTCGACATCGGCTGATTCAGCAAAGCCAACATGTTTACTTTCACCAATACTGTTAGGGAACCCTGGGAAATCCGGAGCGACTAGCTTATTCAAAAATGATTCGCGTTGCAAAAATGCGTAGTCCGTGTTATTGTTACACAATGGGGTAGCTGGAATGTACATGACTGAGGAATCATTAACATTTGAACATTTGGGATCAACGGCATGAATCAGATCACAATGCCAAAACACCATGTCACCAGGATGAACAGATGGAGCACAAGTCATTAATCTTGCTAACTGTAGTTCTGGATGGAGACTTTCACTGTACTCTTGGGCTTTACCAGGTACTGCGCCTGGGAATTTCGATGAATGCAAAACGACATTATCATTCTCGTCAAAGAATGGCTTCAGTAAAAGGTAGGCAGTAACTTCTCTTACCAATGGAGCAAACAAAATAGTCCCCTGGCCTGGATGAATATCACTCAAAGAGATCCAACCTTGGAAGGTTCTGAACATAGAACAGTTACCTTGTGAGTCATACATGTTACTTTTAGCATCAACTCTGTGAGTGGCATCGTATGGATCATAGTCTTCCCACCTTCCTTCCCATATTGGTTGGTAGCAGTTAGAGTATTCTTCATCCTCCCATCTTTCGATACTTCCAGCATCCGAATGAGGACCCAGAGTGAACATAGAATCACCTGGCTTCCGGATACGTAATCTGTCGGAATATGAAATGTTGTGCTCGAAACTGATCTGGGTGTCTTCACTGGCATGCCAGAATTTATTCATAGCTCTCGTGGTTTTCATCAAATTTGGATGAGCTCTTGCTTTTATCTGTGGCTTGGACCAGTAAAGTTCGTAAACGACGCTATTTTCTCTTGGAAAACCGATGGTATGTGGATTGTCCCTGATGTATTTTTCAATCTCAAACTTGTAAGCTCTAGCCTCATTTTTAGGAATCACATTTCTGACTACCGTGCAGCCTCTCTTCAAAATTTCTGCTCTCCGCTGCGGAGTCAACTTCTCCAGCTCTTCAAAATCGACAGAGGGGATAATTTTAGAGCTCTGATCAGCAATCTTGTCGATTTCTGCGGTCAATTTTGCCTTTAATCTCACCCAAGAAGCTTTAATAGCTGTTGGATCTTTCACCAATCTCTGTTTGATGCTAGCATAAGTCTGAGGTAACAAAGAGGAGTCAATAGCCCCGTCTTTCAATGATGAGAAAACTGAAGAGATGTCACCGGCGGAATTTGGCTTCAATCCTGATAGATCCGCCCTTGGGAAGCCTCTCAGTTTGAGAACTGATATTGCTGCTTTGGTTGATAGCGCTGGAAATTCCATGTCGCCTGTTTAATTCGAATACAATTCAGGTTATATCCAAATTTCAAATAGAAATATGAGAATGTTACATGAGCATCAGCAGCGTTCATCTTCAGAAATTTTTCTCTTCTTATATATGAATATAAGCGATTTGACACAGACCTTCAGCAACAGGTTCTCCCTTCATCTAGTTAATTCAGACTTTGTTGTAGTACAGTTTCTGATGACGGCTAGTAAGATAGGGATGAAAGTGGAATTTCTCTTGCTAGTAAATGGTAAAAGCCGACCTTGCAATGAAATCTCTATACATTACAATTTACGTGACATTTCGCCGTGGTTCAGTTGCGCAAGATACAGCGAGGGGCCAGGGACGCGTGGAGGCGGAGATAAATCTTTTATGAAAAGGGCAACAATCCCGCTTTTTGTCCATATCCAACAGCTTAGAATACGGAACCTCCTTCCCCACACTACAATTCTACCGGACAGACGGCCGGTTAGGCCTCATGGGAGTTAGCACTTTCAACCTTTCCCAGTACCATGAGACTTTACTTTGCTTGCTACAACTTACAATGAATGTGATTTCGTTCATGATAGTAGCTTTTTGAGAAAACTCAAACATAAACTCAAGGTTACATGTAGCAATTGCCGAAACTACCGGTGGGTAACAACGATATTGAATTGTAAATGAAATATATTGGTTTTATAACGATCTACGAAACTGAAAATTTCAAAAGTTAAGGCTTTCAACAGTTAGCGAGATAAGTGTGTTGACAGCCGATTGGAGAGCTGGTGAGAAAGTTGGATACTTTTCGCATCGGCTGTCTCCAAATACGTATATTCTTCACCATCCTGAGACACTTCATACACAATTGATGGGCCGTTGTAATTGGATCTGCCATGCACGATCCACCAGATGGCAACCAGGAATGCAAGTCCGATAGTCATAACACTGGTATAGTTCATTTCTTCGGCCTCCACGGGCAAAGCATATGGGAAACAATAGATGACGAAGAAGACCACAATGTAGAGACAGGCGATGATATTGAAAGTGTAACCGAGCTTTCCCAGCCAGAATGCACCTCTCTTTATACTAGAGCGCTTCATCAGAATATGAGGGAAGATGGACAGGAAGAAAGCTGCCGTGGTTAGCAAAACGAAAGAGCCAACAAAGGCATTAAAAGCGGCTGTAGAGCCGACGTAAATAGCACCGAGACAGGTGGAGATGATACCGCAGGCAAAGGTAGCCCATAGAGGGCTTCTGAATCTTGGGGAGATTGCTCCGATAAATTTCGCAAAGGGAGCTGCATCGTCACGTGCAAGCGCATACAAAGTTCTACTGGCAGTGACGTAGCAACCAACAGTAGCACAAGCGATAGGCAAGATGATGACGATCAGTAATCCTAGCGCACCACCTCTTGATCCGGTTGCTTGTAGATATATGTCACCCAAGGGACACATTGAATCTGCTTCGAAAATTGCATCCAAGTCGTTGATTGCGTAGAACATAGAAATCATGTAGAAGAAAGCAGTGAAGAAACCGACCAGGATCTGCCAGAATAGAACTTTAGGCAGGTTCCTGCTGGCTTCTGGAATTTCCTCAGCCAAGTGGGTAATACAGTCTGGAGTACCGACGGCAAAGGCGCCATTCAACATACCGGCGAGAAACACAAATCCATTGCTGCTGTATCCGGTGTTATTTTGCCATTTTTTCCACACGAATGCATTGGAGGCGTGACCTTTCCCATTCTTAAGAGGCATTACCGCACAAACGACAACCGTAACGAACCAACCACCAATCATCAGGAATGATCCAACATTGTTGATGGTTGGTAGAGACCAGTTAGCGAACATGACAACAAGGCAACAGAGCCATGAGATGATTACAAAGCATATAAAGACTTGCCATCTCTGTAAGTCAGTATCTGGATGGAACATCCCCCAACAGTATACTATCATAGAACCAATAATGCTACAGTTAGCAGCAACTCCGAAAACCCAGGCCAAGAAATCCAGCCAACCAGCGAACCAGCCGCAGATACGACCCCACTTCTTTCCTGGGATAATAGTAGCCCAGTGGTAGACACCGCCGGAGGCAGGAATTGCGGACGTCAATTCCGCTAAACACGCCGCAATAATCCAGTAGAAAACAGAGACAGTGATAAACTCGTAAATGATACCCGGAGGACCACCATTATACAAAGAGGCTACAATAGCACCACCTAAAGCCGTCCAAGTGTTACCCGTAACGATACCTGCAGAAATAGCACTGAATAGACTGAATTGCTTCTCCAAAACAGGATCCTCTGAGCGGGCTCCGTCGATATCATATACTAAACCCACCTCTTGATCGTGCCTCACTTCAAGCGTCTGCTTTTCGGGAATCGATGTCATCTTGAAAGTATCCTTGCCTTGATGTTCTGTCAAATGATCTAGAATCGAGAAAATGAAACTATGGTGAAAATATTCTTCTTATATAGCCATCTAGTTTAAAACCCTTAGATGATCTCTGGAAAAATTCGCTGAAAGATGCCATCGTCAATGACATCTATGATTCTAGTCAGCAATGAATTATCATCACGATCGCTATTAGTTTCCTCGTTTTTTGCAAGTAATTTTTTCCTGAAGATATCCAAATGCGCCGAGAACCACAAACTCCGAGGATCCGAATTAAAATGATGCAGTTAATCGCGAGAACGAAATAGACAACTTCTTACTTTTTCATGCCAAGATTCAGCCTTGATAAAGACGTCAATTGATTGAAATGATCTTTGCCCTTCGACTCGGTGTTGTTCATCCCAGAAAAAAGTTCCGCAATCTTCGCAAAATTCTCTATAAACGCTGATTTGACGCTCTTTATTTTGCTCTCTCATACAAGTTCTATTACTATGTGTGAATTTTATGGATCTACCATGTAATTGTTTGGCTCTTGAACGATTAGGGGTACTAGATCAGAGAGGGCATATATGATGGTAATTCCCTAATGGGGTAAAGAGTCTGAAGGTGAATTTTTATTCATTTTTTCGAATACGCGGGACTGGCGAAGTTGATGTGAGGGTACATTAGTGTCGGAATTGTAACATTAGGAGCAAAAGGATGTGGCCCACATTTCTTTCAGCCAAGCCTCCAGTTTTCCAGAATACGTGAAAATTGGGAAATCCCCGCTGCATTATTGAACGAATCCATTAGATACAAAACTGTGGCAGATTGTGGAGATACCATACATTTGAAGTTTTCGAACAGCTTTGACGATCAACCCATTACCCCGTCCTAGTACATCATCCATTTAGTAGATGTCGGAAAACTTGCATCGGTGAAAAATAGATTCTGGGAAATGCTATTTCATGGGACGATGTTCTATATGAAATCAAAAGTGCAGTAGTGATGAAATGCGGTTTAAATGCAAACAACTCTGATTGTTTTAAAGAAGCACTCGTGAGTTCGGAGATGTTGGAGTACTTCAATGAGGTCCAGTCGATGAGCATCTATGACATGATTTATGATTAACGGTATAAAATTGTACACCATATTTTTGGTTCTTTATAAATCTGCATCTTCACTTAAACTATTGAAACTGGATCCTACAAAAAATACTTTTTCTTCACGTCATTTTCGTTAATCTCAATTCCCATATTCGTATATGGTGAAGATGTCATTAATAAAACTTTACAGTTCGATGAAAATTAAGACTAATCCACACGAAGAACAGTACTGATCGCGGAAATGTTCAATAAGGTACCAGCCTTATGAAACATCTAACACCTGCAGTGACAATTGCAAGGTGTGAATGTGGAATATTTGCGTGAAATTTATTATAATTCTATGACCCAATGAACCAAGTAGAAAAGTAGAATAAAGTCAAAATAGGTTAATCGATCAGAACAAGTACTTAGATTATTTTTAATATTTAATACTAATATAATATAATCCCCTTATGTTTCCACTCTACTTCAGAGAGCCCCTCGTACCAGTAAAGACCTTTCTGGGGTCGAATTATGACAGCAGGGGCCTAAAGTCTGATGATTATTCCGCATCAAATCAGCCACTTCTCTGTAATACACCTATTCTTCTCTTAAGAATTATAATAAAATATTGAGGAATTGTATGTTCATCACGACAATACTAGGACCTGATGAATATTTGTTGGTTAAATAGGACAATGAAGTTCGTATATCTCTTGAAAGTCCAACGGCTATGGCCTCCATCCAGAAAGCATAGACTACACATCCTTAAGCTCTGGTTGCGAGATTACTCATCCCACATTAGCATATGTATCGTAGTCTGTTCAGATGCTAATATAAGTCCAATTATACCACTTCTCTTGCTGCCAAGAGTCTCATAATTGACTTATCACTTTCTTCGACGACCATGGGTTTCCTTGTGGTCCGTGACTGAAGTCGTGGCCCTTTTGTACGAGCAATTGCAGCATACATATCCGGAAAAAAAGGAGTGCACATCTGGGAGCAAACAGTCGCTTATGAGTCTGTGATTTTCCATAAAAAGACGACATTTTCGATCAGTTTCGTTAGTAACTTTACCATTTAAATGAAATTTTAATTTTATAAACCCTTCACCAAGAATTGAAGTGTGTCATGAATATTCATGCTGATATCTACCGATAGAAATCCTTGGCCTGCCAAAATAAAATCAGCCTCATCTATGTGAGGCCTCAGCATTTTGAAGGCGTTGTACCTATAGCTGTAATACGGTAACTCTTCATTGGTTTGGGTAAGAGCCAAATCCCTCAAAAAGGGTGTCGAGATGGCTCTAGCTGATTTACCTGAAACGATGCTGGTCATTGTGGTACTCTGGTACCCATTTTCAGATATTAATTTTTTGAATTTCATAGCAGTCTTGGATTCAGGAGTGGCAAGGAAAACTGTTCCGAGTTGAGCTGCCGATGCGCCTTGAGAAAGAACATACTTTATATCTTCACTGTTACAGAGCCCACCACTCGGTATAATAAAGGGTTTTTTACCCTCACCGAATTCTATTAAGTGCATAACGCGCTTCAGTAATTGTTCCGTTGAAAGATTCTCATCTAACCTCTCATCGAGCTCCAAGAAGCTTCCTCGATGACCTCCAGCTTCGTAGCCTTGACAAACAATTCCATCGACCCCCAGGTCAATCAATAGCTTAACCTCTTGGACTGATGTAGCTGTTACGAACACCTGAATTCCTAGACTTTGTAGACTGTCGAGTGATTCTTTGAGTGGGTGTCCAAAATGAAAACTAACGACTTTAGGGGTGAAATAATTTTCAAAGAAATTTAAGAGCTCTCGAAACGAATTGTTTTTTTCATACTCTTTGAAAGATACGCTGCGATTTTTGAACTGCACCTGATCTCTATTAATGGGGGCCTTTGTTACTTTCTCGAATTGTGTGTACCAGTTTTGTTTCTGGATATCAGTGATAGTGTCAGCGACATCATAGCAGAAGAAGTTTAAGTTGATATTTCTTTTGGCGGACTCTTTTGAAATACCCGATTGTACTTCTTGTATCAAGTTTCTAAGCTCTTGACGTCCGTCATAAGAGTTCAAATCACAATGAGAAACAGGTAAAGAACCCATTGCACCAAAGTTAATCACTTCCGCAACCATTTTCGGCGTTGTCACACCAGCCATGGGAGACTGAAGTATGGGGTATTTGAGCCCCAGTGAAGCAATAAATCGTGCACTCGAAGTGGCCATTAGGTATAGTAATCTTTGAAATCAGTATTTTACAGTAGTCGCGCTTGTGGAGACCTTGTACTCCCTATGCGGTACAAATGTGATATTAGCTGCACCTTTTGAAGCGGAAGCGAGTTCAATTTAACAGGAAAAGCAATGCTGTTTGTATGGCGCGCATTGGATGAAGTGTAACTTCAATCCAATTCTCTTGCCCCGCCTTATCATACATGCAGACATAAAACTAAATAAGAAAACGGCTAAGCATTAGATACCGTAAAAGTGAGGTTATTTTAATTTTTAGTAATCTGGTAAAAATAATGCGTTTTCAATACTAATGGGTGGATAAAGTTTTGGAGATTTTTGCAAAATTGTGGCTTTCAAAACTTGACACCAGATAAGGAGTGTGACATGACAAGAGAGGCATCCCACCATGCAAGCTTGCTTCAGGTGTGAAGGTGTATGGTTTCCTTAAATCACGACACATTCACTGATCCTGTCGCATCCTAAAATAACTATAAAATCTTTTCTGACCCTTTTTCTGTAAAGAATTCTTTGCTGTTTTGGATGCAATGATGATAGTAGCAAAAAGCCGGGTTCTCATCTGACTAATTATCACCATTAGGTGCCGTCATGGCGCTCACAAATAGGACATATTTTAATTTCTCGGATCTTCTGAAGAAAACATATTGCTCAGAAGTGATGATTAATATTATTTACCATACATTGCAAATCCAAGGCTTGCCCCTGGATGCCTTTTTGATCATCATATCTTGTGCGCTTTTTTCACTTCTCCAAATTTTTTGGAGCAAATTTATTATTTGATATTCATCGAACGAATACTGATTTGATCGTACATACAGGAACGTTGTCATCTTTATACAAAAATAATCACCCCTAATGTAAGTTCCCATCGTAGCTCTCAGCTTTCCATTGTTGGTGAGCAAGTAAGTCTAGAGTAAGAAAAATCGCGGGCATAAACTGAAACCATTAATGCAAGTTTTGAGCTGCTTGAATCAAAGGCATCAAAAAAAAACGTTTGCATGCAGAGAAAACAAAAAATCATATTGAGATTCGGTTTACTGGTGCATTCGTGCCGACAGCTAATAGAGAGCCAGTGAACGGGTAACCCATAAAAATACTTATTGGACCTCCTCTCACTAGGGCAGTCCCACTACCAATGACGATTATTCCCTAGGTGAATGGTGTGCCTTTATTTCATCTGAATCACTCATGAAGACGAATGATTTCATTGCTTTCTGATGGATACAAGGTACATCGCCCAAGCCAACTGAGACGATCTAGATTCAAAAATCTTGTATCCGAATAAATCATCTTTGAATTGTTCGTATCTTGCAAAACCAAAGATCAAATCAAACTGCTGCGATGCTACATCTAGGTGGGAGAATTGAGAACCCAAAGCACATTCTAACAGCATTTGTGAAAGGATAAAGTTCTAAACGGTGGCTTAATTAGTATTCATAACGGCTTCAGCTGATTTAATCCGAAATTCCGATTCTTCGCTATGAATGGACTTATCCCAACGTGAGTAATGTGATTTTTCCGAAGAACTCAGTCTGCGAACTATTGGTTTGTGATGTTGATATTTCAGTGCTCACCTCCCGGGCGAATTGATTCGGAAATTTGTACTTGAAGGTTATATTCTTCTCTCGCGGTACCTCTACGATGTTCCAGATCATGTGCTCTATCTCAATCGGATGGTTTATCAACGCCCATGGGCTTCGAATTACTCTGAGGGACTGCGTTTGAAATGGGAAAACTCTCAAGGGAGCGTAGTCTTACTTCCACCTTCTAAATCAGGGTATGACTTCTCGGGCAAGTATATCGTAAAATACATCACCGAGATTATGATCCGCATGGCAATAAACAAGTCCTAGGATACTGTAAAATTTAATCAAGAATTAAGTAATTGCTGACAGCTTTAAAAATGTCAAGATTTTACAGATATACAATTGTAAAAATCAAATATCCATCTTTCACACTATCTACCAACCTCTTATATGGATTGCACTACAAAGCATTATGGTATCATTGCTGCCTTTATCATCACACTACTGATTTGGGAATTTATAAAGTGCTTATGGGTATAAATCCTTTCGTTTTACTTCGAATATGATTTCTTCTGGTTTAACAAATTTAGTTTTAAAATATAGCTTATACCCCAATACCAGCACAATATTGGCAAAAATTCCAATATAACTAGTGATGAATGTCTTATAGTTGAATTTTAAGATAAATG
The DNA here is from genome assembly GCA_900186055.1 of Torulaspora microellipsoides. NCBI lineage: Eukaryota > Fungi > Ascomycota > Saccharomycetes > Saccharomycetales > Saccharomycetaceae > Torulaspora > Torulaspora microellipsoides. The sequence continues at coordinate 759,307 of FYBL01000008.1, read as the reverse complement.
CGCTGTATCCGTTGAAAAAAGTGATTACGCTCACAAAAAAGAGGGTGATATATGCAGCATAGGGTTGAAACGGCATACGGAAAGGGATCTCGTCCCTACTTATATTTTGTGCTTTGATTGCCCGATCATAATGAATATAAGCAATTAAAATGTAAAACCAATTCAGGATACCAAACACCGAGACCGTACTGGTTATGTAGCTAAAGACAGTAGCAGCTGATGTTTTGGTATTCATATAGGCTAGAAATCCCAACAACGAGCCAACAATACATCCGGCGACTGGGACTTTGTGCTTGTTGAGACGTAGGAAGATCTTTGGGGCGGCACCATCTTTGGCAAGCCCATAAAGTTGTCTCGAACATATATAGATGTCCGTATTAGCCGAACTTGTAATGAACACCAGCAAAAACGCGTTGACAAAACTAGGTAGCACCTTGATACCGCTTGCACTAATTGCTATAACAAATGGAGAAGCATTGGCGTTAGTGCTGTGAGCTGCGACTAACTTTGCGTTGGTAGGTGAAATTGCTAGTCCTAAAATAAACACACCAAAAATGTAAAAGAAACAAATTCGAATAATGACATTCCTAGAAGCCTTAGGGATTGTTCTGCGGGGATTAGCAGTTTCACCATAGATTATACCTATCATTTCAGAACCCATGAAACCAAAGATAGATTGAATAACACAAGCCCACCAACCAAGGAATTTACCTGTGTTTCCCTTTACTAAATAAGGCCGAAAGCCATTCTCACGCCAATAGCGAAAACCTATTGTAGTGTGATCAGGTCCACCACCGCAAGTAATGACTATGCATACAATGAAAATAAGCAGCAGCACAGCCAATTTGGCAATGGTCATCCAAACTTCGAGCTCCCCAAAATATCGAACAGCCAAAAAATTGACCGCAAATACATTCACGAAGAGAACAGTTACCCATACTCCCACATTAATATCGGGTCTCCAATATCCTATGACCAATCCAAAAGCCGTCAAGTTAGCACTTAACACAATAGCATATTTAAGAAAATAATTCCACCCAGCAGCAAACCCAAAGGCAGGATCGACATATTTTGTCAAATATCCACTAAATCCCTTATTCATAGGTTCAAAGGCTGCCATTTCACTAAGAGAGAATATGACGACAGCTAATAGAGAGCCAGTGAACAGATAACCCAGGAAAATACTTATTGGACCTCCTCTCACTAGGGCGGTCCCACTACCGATGATTAGCCCAGTTCCAATCGCACTTCCAAGCGTCAGAAGGGATACTACTCTTGGACTAAGCTCCCTTGAAAGATTTGAACTATCAATTTGGCCGCTCTCCTCGCTACTCGAGGTATTTTCAAGCGGAACAGGCTCTTCCTTCGCAATCGAGTTTTCTTTTTTGGACATCGTAACACGTCAGGACCTTAAGTTGAATATCTTATAATTGCAGAGGAATTCTGAAAGTTAGCATTACCGCTGGTACATTTTCCAAGCTATCTATATATGAGTTCTCATATTCCGATTCTCGACCGTCCAGTCGCATGGTTATGCGAATCCATTATTCTACTGAGAATTGGAGCTAAATCTTGGCGTTCAATATGAGGCTGGTGACCAATGTCTTTGCGACAAAGCAAGACAAAGTTGGGTTTAAGCTTTAGAAGTGCTCGGCAAGTTAAACTGTATACAAGGTCTTCGTGAAAAAGAACAATGCAGAAAACAGCGGCTTTCACGGCACTGAACCGGGGTTCGCATGGTTTTGAAAGTCAGGGGCCACAACGTGTAACTGCGATTAAAGCTCGATTATAGTACAGATTCGAGCTTCTTTCTCACTTCACGACAGGTTATATCAAATTGGGGATGTGCTCTGTGGTGTTCAGAAGCTCGATAACAATAGAAGCTTTCACTTGGAAGTGCGAAAGTGAGCTCTCTTGAGCTCGCTCATGAACAGTTAGATTTGCATAAGCTTTTGTGCTTAATAATCACACATATCAATCGTACAGAACATTACAATATAGCTTCTCGAAAAGTTTTCACTCAAAGTAACGTGCAGATGAGGAACGGTATTCTTTTCTTCCTTCCGATTATTCACCTTCTCCCTGTTTAATTGCAAAATCTGTTGGTCGGTTTTGGCGACATTGGATTTCCTCAATAGCTCTTCATCGCTAGCCGCCCCTTCTGCTTGAACATTCTCTAGACTCCACGCAAACTCTTGTACTGTGACTGTCGCTCTGTAGAATTTCCAAGGCTTGATATTTGTGTCACAATTCCAGAAGTCTTAAACCAACGTATCGTTCTCCGTATTTACTTCTGTCACCAAGGAATTCTGAGCCGAAAAAAGGGCAGAAGATATGCTTTCCGTCCGAAATTTCGTGGCAGCAACTAAGAAATCTCAACTATCAATTACATGACCATTTGGGAGAGTTTGAGTAGTGCCTTGAGACTTCGATAGCAGATCGTCAAGTTGCAGATAGTTTTGAATTAATTTTAGCTGCAAATTTTTAGTGTTGACTTTAATTATGTTACCTGAAGATGTTCGAATGAAGGATTGTACTCCTGCACCCGCCTGATCCTCGTTAAACGACAAAACAGATTCATCTGTAGATAGCTGGTCCGAAGAAGACCATTCAAACAGCACTTTGCTGGATTCAATATCAATTTCGTTGAAACATAGCATTGATAATCTACTGCTGCTCTACATATGCTCTGTATAACATGTAAGCTCAGATTACAGGTTGATAAATCTCAACAAGACCACATTTCTCATTAATAATACGGAAGTCGTGTTTGTTGATGATCTTATCTTTACCAGCTCTCCATTTTTTAGCAGTCTCGTACATAAAACCCAAGAAGGTGAAATCTCATTAAAAAATGTACTTTGCATAATCCCTTCTATGGCTCTGCATTTAATAGCTTTGAGTTACCACCTAGTTTTACATCTAAGACCTCAGTTTTCTACATTACAGATGTTAAATCAAAAGCCACATCTGGCCGACCCCTAAGATGACTATCCATAAGGTAGCATATCAGCATTATCTCGAATACGCGTAATCAATTCTATCAGACATTCGAAGACACCCACTTTTTCCCTCAAATTTTCCTCCCACTACTCTCTCTCAACTATTATTACCTTTTCCTTCCCCTTTTTTAACTTCTTCTTTATAATATATCCTTTTTTTACTTTCGGTGTTCTGTCTACAACGCAACCATCGTACATCACTTGATCTATCCGTTTTACTTCCAGTATACTTCTCTCAACTTTTCCTTATTTTCCCTTTCTGAAGTATTAAATATTACTATTCATTCAATCCATTTTATTCACCTTCCATACTTTCTTGTTTCCCTCTTTTCTTTGAATTCTCACAATAGCTCATGTAAATAACACGCTATTTACTCACACAAGTACTAAGCGAAGATACGGCAATGGGCATCCCGCATTCCCAGGTACAAACACTATCATATTCGTACTTTCACTTCCTTACGACTTCTTTTGACCAACTAGAGTTTGTATCTATATTTAGTAATATAGCGTTAAAATGATTCCTGGTAATCTTAGTAGGCCCAGATTGGGGGATACATTTCAAGTTTTAGCACAGCCGGTTCGTGATTTTAGCTTGATCGTATGGAAAACACATTTTCACCACCATCATAAATACCTTTCCGCGCGTAACGCCTTGAAAAACACACAACAATGCATAGAACTGCATGGCTCAGATTCGAAACTCCGAGGATTTTTCTTGTGCGTTGGTAGAACAAAAAAGGAACAGCCAATTTTTGTGCATTCATACTCTTGGTCGCTAGCACCGAACTAGAGGTAGTTACTACATTGTAAGCGGTTGCAGATCATTTTGTTATTTAGAGGGAATCTAATGTCAAAAAGTTTCTTTACTTGGTGAGATGATGAAGTCACCGACAGTACCCAGTATGTGAAAAACTAACCAGCCTTTAATTCATTATGATATTATTTAAGGCTTCATCTATTCGGATTGTTCGTATACTTGTACTCACACAGGTCTTTGAGAGACCAAATTAAAGTGCAATGATTCTTTTACGGTTGGATTTTTGCCATTCTTTCGTGTTTTATCAATGGTGTAATTCCGCGCAAAGCCCCAGATCGCGTTTTCTGATCCGGTGAGTTGATAATCGACTTTATATTGTGGGATATGGCCCTGAACATGTATTCTCTTACCCTTCAATAAGCCAATGTTCCGGCAGTGGCCTAATTTGAGCATATATAGATACCTGTGCACTCCACAAAAAATATTCGTGAGATATTTTCAAACAAACCAATATACGAAACTATTTTTAGTTCAGATCCAGCAATATAACAAATTCCGAATCGGATAAATGAAGTTTTCCTGGAAAATCAGCAGAGAGAGCGCCCTTCGAGAGAAAGCACCCTTCGAGAGAAAGCACCAATATTTTTGACGAAGAGCGGAGTTAAAACGCGCTTGCGCTTAAATCCGGATAGCGCGGGGTTAAACGAGGGCACAATATTTACTGGATTGGGCACAGTTAGGTAACTGCGCTTTATCTGGGGATCTTGGTACTATCCTTCAAATATACGTTTGGTCTTTCACCAAAGAACATCTGAACTGCAATAGACCCCCTCATTCAAGAGTATTCACTACGTTTTAAAGCGGGCAATTGTAACTCTTAACTCCTCTTCCGGTTAAATATTTACTCGAGCAGTATATCAAGTACTCAAAGTAATCACCAATGGAAATGATCAGTTCTTAGATTGCTGGACCACATAAAACCGCGCATGGCCGGAGTTAAACAATATGCATAGGGTGCCGGCTTTAATGACACGGAGGATATATAAAGGGCATAAGCTATTGGCGGATCTGTTACCTATGTCAACTTTGATATGCTCCTAAGCAAACACTTGACAGCAACACTCGCACCAAACAGCTTAAACCATGGAAGAAACTCTAGCCTCAGGAATCCCAATCCCCCAACCCGACCCTAAACTTACAGGAGGTATAATGGACTTATTTTCCATGAAGGGCAAAGTTGTATCCGTTACCGGTGCCTCGGGTGGTATTGGGTATGAAGTTGCGATTGGTTTTGCACAGGCAGGTGCTGATGTCGCAATGTGGTACAACACTAACCCCGCTATCGAAGAAGAAGTTGATGCTTTATCTAAGGAGTATGGCGTAAGAGTGAAGGCCTATAAATGCGCGTTGACTGATGGTGCAGAAGTTGCTCGGACTGTTAAGAAAATAGAGAATGATTTCGGAAAAATTGATGTCATGATCGCCAACGCGGGCATTGCTTGGGCGAGCGGGCCGTTGATTGAGTTTGCAGAAAAAGATTCTGAAAAATGTGATGCTGAATGGATGAAAATCATGGACGTTGATGTGAATAGTGTCTATTATATTGCTAAAAATGTTGGCAGCATCTTCAAAAAGCAAGGATTTGGTTCACTCGTCATTACTGCCTCGATGTCAGGTCATGTCGCCAACATTCCCCAATTGCAAGTTGCCTATAACACAGCCAAGGCAGCTTTGATTCATATGGGTAGATCATTAGCCTTAGAGTGGGCAGGCTTTGCTCGTGTCAATACTGTTTCCCCGGGTTACGTCGAAACTCCAATTGCTGCCACGCGTCCTGCTGAGTTGAAAAAAAGATGGATGACATTGGTACCAATGGGCCGGTTATCTCGTCCAAAAGAAATAGTAGGCGCTTATTTATATTTAGCATCAGACGCGGCCTCTTATACAACTGGTACTGACATCATCGTTGACGGCGGATATTGTTGTGCATAAGCTTTCTGAAGTTTTTATCTTTCAATGGTAGAACTAACTAAGCTTCTAAAAGCGACGTTATATATTTTGCTGCCTTGAAGAAATAATTCTAATGATTCAAGTATAAGATAAATAGCCTCTTTAAATATTGCCATTAAAAAGTTTTTCGGATATTATCAGTGAGTTTGTCCCATTAAAAAATGAGATTAGTAGTTTTTACAATAGGTAGATTGATCTCTTTACACTGCAAGGATTGAATTTACGAAATGATTAGTGTCTTCTATCACGTTCAGTGAGGCACTTTCTATTAGCGTACATGAACAAAAGGCTGAATCCAAAGTACCCTTATCAAGCATCTATGGGATATCTCGAAATTTTGACATCGGCACATATCTTCATGGCAAGACTTCCGGAAGAATAAAGTTCAGCCCTTGTCTGGATTTGACGCAAATCTAAAATTTTACATCTCCCTGCGTTTTCTTAGAAAGGCACTTTTTCACGGACGGAATAATTCATCGGAGCGAGAAACCCCGCCATCGCTGCTGTACCTACTGAAAGGTAATAAGCGGGCAGCGGTTTGGCAATTGCGCGAAGTGACTAGCGTCGCAATTAATCACACAGTCGTGCACTTATGAGGATAAATCCAAATAAGGGCACTGACATAGAGAATTACCTGGCATAAAAAAGTGGGACTTATAGCGGCTGAAAAATATATACGAACGTAGCAGGGCATATCCAAAAGATGAACAAGCAGCCAGTGAACTGGGATCAAAGTGCGTGTCAAAAGAAAAAACGGCTTTGAAAACCTTCATGAAAAAGCGAAATTTGTCTATCTCATACAAACCTTCACAACTGCTTTCCCTGTAGATATTTTTTTAAAGGGTGACAAAAAAGCTTGAAAAATGTTTGCAAAATGCATTATGTGACTGCAATATAGAAAACACACTTGTCGGTTTCGGGAATTGCAGATTCTTGAAGAAACGTCGCTAATGCGGCAGATCACTGAGCAAATAGGCACTCGGCTTTGGCGGCTATATCCAATTCACCTTCTGAAGTTTGGAAACGTATTCACAGCGTCATCACTTTGGCAAGTAAGATGTGTGAGCATTTCAATATCAGCGTGTAGTTCTTTTTTCAAATTGATTGTCTGAGCTGGAAGAGTTATCTTACCTCCTACATAAATTGCAGCGCAAACCTTTTTTAGATATTTCATCAGAGCGTTTGAAGTCAAATAGAGATTGTTCCGCTCCTCCAGAGATAGTGTGTGCGTATCTACATCGAAGGTGCTAATAATTTGAATTCTCACATATCATGAAATTAGTTTTGTGGCACTTATTCCTTGTAAGAGAAAATACATTGGCAGCCATTCTAATCTAGAAATGCTGATGATTAGATTAGATTAAATGGGATTAGTTTCTTTGATTGTGACAATAATCTGATATCTCAACAAAGCGCCACCAATAAACCCACTTCGACATAATCATTTAAGTTTCCTGCGCCAAAAAGGAAAGTTGTTTCTACAAAGTATATATCGGCGACTTTTCCAGTTGACAGTAAAGTCGTATAGTTTCCCGCGCAAAAAAGCAGTTGAAGCGGAATATTAATCCTGAAGAAATCGACTTCGCTTATCGAGAAAATAACCCGTCGCAAACAACTTCGAACATTTACATGGCTGAAAGCTGGGCATGCTGGGCAGAAGAGATCTGAGAGCGATGAGAATAAATAAAGAAGATTATGATCCAGAAAATAGGTATATAATTCAATGAAACTAGTAAAAACATTTTTCTAGTCTATTTAACTTCAATCACCCTGTAATCCGGATACCCGACAGGTGAAGTTAACATGTTTGACAGTGAAACATTTAAGAGATGGGACAGGCTGTTGCAGGTACCCCATGCCCCGGAAGATGATCTAACTGTGCTCAAGAATCCCGACCTTGAACCAATGCCCACGGAAAGAAGAATATGGGGTGTTTGGTCTTTTTTCGGATACTGGGGTGTGCCCAATATTACAATATGGACCTGGAGTACAGGCTCCGCGATGCTATCACTGGGTCTAAATATTCAACATACCATGGGGGCCCTCACACTCGGCAATATAATGATCTGCATCTATACCTGTCTGAACTCGGGCCCGGGAGTTAAATACAGAATTGGATATACTGTGTGTCAGCGGATGATCTTCGGTATATACGGCTCGGGGATAGGTATTTTGATAAGGATCTTTCTGTCAATTGTTTTCTATGGCTCTCAAAGTTGGCTTGGCGGTCTTGGTTTCGTTGTTATGTTTTCATCTTGGAGTAAGAATTATATGAACATGAAGGATACGTTTCCATCAAATTTAGCAATGACTACCAGAGATTTCATTGGATTTCTTGTCTTCCAAGTCTTGCAGTATGCTTTTTTCTTCATGAAACCTGAAAAGATGAACAAAGCTGTGAATTTCTCCTGTATTATAACTATAATCGCCATGGGTGGGGTGTTTATCACAACATTGGTTAAGAATCACGGAGCCGGGCCCATTTATTTTGAGCCCGTGACCTTAAGTAAAGGTTACACAGGGTGGATGTGGTTATATTCGATGACTATTTGGTATGGTGCCCTATCTCCTGATTGTACAAACCAGTCGGATTTCTCCCGTTTCGCCAGTTCTAAAAAAAAAATGTATATTGGAATCGTATCTTCGGTTATGATAACAGGTACTATCGTTCCATTAATGGGTTTATTATGTGCTTCAGCCACCCAAGAGCTCTATGGAACCGAAATTTGGCTACCTACTGACATTTGTCTACAGTGGATGGCTAATAATTACTCGGCCGGTTCTCGGGCTGCTTCATTTTTTTGTGGCTTTGCATTCATGTCATCTCAGATGACCTTCAATGTGCTTGCAAATGGCTTTGCAGGAGGAATGGATTTGGCAGGAGTGCTGCCTCGTTATATTAACATAAGACGTGGAGCTGTCATCACAGCACTACTCTCGTGGGCTACTCAACCTTGGAACTTCTACAACACTTCTTCTGTGTTCATAACTGTTATGAGCTCCTTCGGAGTTATAGTCACCCCAATAATTGCAATAATCGTTGCTGACTACCATATTATTCGAAGGGGGAAATTGCCGTTGACGCACCTATACACTACAGATCCTGAAGGAACCTTTTATTATACCAAAGGGTTCAATTTTCGAGCAATCTTAACCTGGATAAGTGGTATGGTTCCGGGACTTCCTGGGCTGGCAGATGCAGTGAGCCCTATTGCTGGATTTCCAGAAGGAATGAGAAACTTCTTCTACGGAAATATTTTATTTGGATTTTTCTGCCCTTTGATACTGTATGTCTGTATCTGCAAAGTATTCCCCGTCAAAAATATCGGTGAAGTTGATGAGGAGGACGTGTTTGATGTTTACAGCCCAGAAGATCTTGATAAAACAGGTAATTACTCATACAGGTTAACCACACTCGATGCTGTGGAAGGTGAGCTTGAAGGGACAAAGGACACTAAAATTAAAGGTTAGATTTTATATTTTATGACATAAGCAGTGTGTAGTAGAGATTTTTTAAATTATTCGTGGCTTATTCTTCTTGAAAGGCTTTTCTATTACACTGCCGGATATTTGAAATATGACAGTTAGTGAGGATGGGAATAATATAATTACAAGAATTTGATATGTTCCATGATAGTAGATCATAACTTTTTATCTCGCTGCTGGCTTTCAGGAAAAACGATTCCAGTAGCTCTTTTATCTTTTGTCTAGAACCGGGATGAGAGAAGCTCAAGCATTTTTATATTTCTGAGCATGTATTTTAATTTCATAATTTTTGTATATCTGGCGGGAGGGATAATATTAATTTTTTGAAGGATATACTTTATTCCACATGTGAGAATTCACACATGTAAAAGTTGATATAAATAAAATTAAAAAATGGTAAAGTGAATGTGGCGAGCAATCGCAGCGTGGTGGTTGAACTTCGAACAAGACTTGAATACTCCTCCACTAAAAGCTTGAAGAAGTCTGAAAAGGCTAGCATAGAGCCAAATAGGAAATTCCCAAGTATGTATTAGCTCGCTTGACACCCTTATTGGCTGGTATTACGATTGAGCATTTCTCTTTTTGGCATCTAGTAATATTTCGGGCCAATTAGACCTCAACAATACGAAGTACGCCTCGGATATCGCCAGTACCAAAACACCAACTCCAATTCCAATCCAGAGACCCCTCAATCCAAGTCCTGCATTGAAAGCTAGGAATAAAGATAAGGGCACAGCTATTGCGTAGTATACAAAAATATTCAAGGCACTTCCAATGTGTTGACGGCCCTGTCCCCGCAAGCACCCAGCTAGTAGAACATTTGGGCAATCAAAGAGCTGATTTATCCCTAAAATTCCGACAGAAACAGTGGCGTATTTCAATATCTCAGCATCACTTGTAAATATGTGAGCGATTGCCCCCCGCAAAGAATATACGATTGAACAACTGAAAACTCCAACTGCGAGGGCCAAAAGAAGAGTTATTCGATTGGCTAATTTGGCCATAGCTATGGATCCTGCGCCCACATGATGAGCAATTCTAGTAGAGGCCGCAACAGAAATTCCAAATGGAATTTGGAATAAAAGAGTGGCAAGTGACGAAGTTATCGACTGAGCAGCCAGAGAGGGAGTACCGAATCTTGACACAGATAAAGTTAAAATTTCAAAGGCGACGAATTCAGAAAGCATCATAGCTGTGCCGTTAAGAGCCAGATTTAGCATGGTCTTCCATCCTCTGAAAGCCTCTCTAATATTTAGACCATACCAGCACTGCTTTCCATCAACAAATCTGATGTAAGATAATAGTAAGATACTCATTAGCCAGTAACATATAGAAGTTGACAATGGTGCTCCAAATAGCCCAATTCCAAACTTTTTATTCCATACTAGTAAATAATTCAACAGAAGATTGGTTGGCGCTGCGATAAACAAGCAGTACTGTCCCCCTACAAAATTACCTTGTGCTTGCAAAAATCGTTTTCCGGTTTCGAATATTATATATCCAGGAGTGCCCAAGGATATACCTCTCAAGAACTTTTCTGCTAATACCGCTAATTCCCTATCGGGGACAATTAGAGCGAAAAGGTGAGAGGAGAAACACCATAACAGGACCAACGGAATAGAAGTGACAAGTATCATGCAAGTGCACCTCTGAAAGTAGATTCCTACCAGATCATAACGTTTCGCACCGTATGCTTGGGCGCAAAGCGTATCGAGGCAAGTCGCCATACCGTTGAATATAGACACACTGACATTGAATGTCATGATAGCTAACGAGACTGCCGCTAGCTCATTTTTCCCTAGACGTCCCACGGAGAAGATTGACGTCAAGGTCAAAGAAAATTGAAGGAAAAATGTAGTAACAAGAGGTATGGAAGCTTTCAAGATAATCCAAAGCTCTTCTTTTTTATTCAGCTCTCCAGTAGATTCCTCGGATGATTCGTGAACAACATCATATTTATGGATAACCGATGTCGACTTAGTTTTGTTATCATTTAATTTTTGTAATAATGGAGAAGATTCCATCGGTATGAAATTGGTACGCAGGCGTTAATTTGATGGATTTAGAGATGGACTTATAATTATACGACTCGAATTGTACCATTAAATAATGAAAGGGAGTCCATAAAAACTTCATAAGAAATGCATTATTTTTAAAAACCTTAGTTTCGTGAGATGCGCAATATTGCGCTCTAAAATACTAAAACAAACCTCACATCAAATAGCGGGAAACTATGATATCCCACGAACAAGCCATAACGCACTGGATGAATAGTCCTCGATTAACTTGCGTGCTCCGATCCCTTTAGCTTAAGGCTTTTGGGAGACGTCGCTACAGTTGTTATGCTTAGAAGGCGTCTGCAGCTCCACTTGTGGAAACAACTAGCGAGTTTTTAGATATTTCTCCCATCTTTCTGCTTAGATCAATGCACGATTTGCGCGGGCTCTGAAAATTCCGACGCGTCAATTCAAGATATGCAAACTGGATCTCAAAAAGCTATCAAATTGCGCTTTAGCTCCAAACGTTGAGTTTAAAGCATTCTAGGATCCATATAAAAAGGCAGATGGTGCTATTTACCTTAGCACATGAACTTGGATGAGAAGAGCAACAAAGAGAGAATGAAATTCACGGACAGTTTTCTCTTGTTAGCCTCGGCGGCTTGCACTCAAGCTTTTTCAATCTCCGACCAGATATATCTAAATATTGAATGCAGCGATTCAAATAAAGGAGTAGCTGCTAATGATAACCCAAAGATGAATAAATCATTTTTGGACTCCTATTTTGGCAATTTCCTCGACGGTGTTGCAGACGATCTGGCCACTGTTAAGGACAAGCAGGAGCCTCTTCCTCTCCCACATCATTTGCGTGGTCTAGCTGTTCACGATAATTATGAATATCCAGATCCAGATGACTTAAGGGATATCAATGGCTCGGCTATTCTTTATCGGGGCGGTGAGTTCGGATACATCGACACTTTTGCCCATCTCCCTTTGGTAAGTTGTTTTGATCCCCATTTGTACGAAAAGGAACCATTCGATATTGCTGTCATTGGTGCTCCTTTTGATTCTGGTGTTTCCTACAGACCGGGTGCTAGGTTCGGGCCTTCAGGTATTAGACTTGGATCGAGAAGATTAGCTCCTGCTTACTCTGTTTATAACGAGAAGTTGAACCCTTACAAAAATTGGGCAAGAATTGTTGACTGTGGTTCTCCACCGGTAACTCCCCTTGACAACAGAATTGCAATTGACCAGATATACCGTGCCAACAGAGCCGCAGGGAAGCATGCAGTCACAAAGGAGAACAAGTTCGATCATCCCAAAATTTTCACACTCGGCGGTGACCACACTATCACTCTACCAGCCATTAAAGCTGCCTACGAAAATTGGGGAAAGATTTCTGTGATCCATTTTGACTCTCATCTGGACACCTGGAATCCCTACTACTTTGGTGGAAATGTCACGGATTATCAATCTCTAAATCATGGAACCTATTTGCACTGGGCACACGAGAAAGGCCTCTTAACTGATACGTCCATCCATGCTGCCATTAGAGGCCCCTACCCCGGCAAGAAAGATGTGAAACACGACATCAGCTGTGGATTTGATAGGATTTTAGCGAGAGATATCGATAAAATCGGGACCGAGGGCATTATAAAGAAGATCAAAGAGAGAGTCGGTAAGGGCCCTGTTTACATCACTGTCGATGTTGACTCCATGGATCCTTCTACTGCTCCTGCTAGTGGTACTGTTGAGCCGGGTGGATGGACCTCCAGAGAATTACTCACTATTCTCGACGGATTGGATGGTATAAACGTGATTGGAGGAGATGTCGTCGAAGTTTCTCCCCCTTACGATACAGCGGCGGAAATCACTTCTATTGTTGCCGCTCAGGTTGCTGATTCTATCATTTCATTGATGGTTTTGCAAGGTGAACCTGAGACCACAGAGAACTAAAGATTGCTTAGATATTAGTATATATACATATACAATCGCTGCGGCTCTTTTGAAAATTCAAATTCTCAACTTACACATCTTTACCTTTCAATATATATTATTGATACTAAAGAAAGAGGATAGTAGCACCTTTATTGATCACCCATCACAAAGGAAGTATCTTGTAAACGTAGAAAGACTGTTAAGAATTCTTACTGATTATTTCCAAGTTTATTAGTCAAACTGGCATAATATAGCTGCTCTTTGGGTCAATGACGACAATTGGATCCATCAATGCAGATGCATTTTTTTTTTGGCGGGAGGCCGGGAGGGCGGGCGGAACCTTGAAGGAAAGAATAATATAATCTCAGCCGCGGCAAATGACAATTATTGGGCTTGCACGTAGGTGAAAGTAATGGAGCTAAATCAGCGAAAGATACGAGTGGAAGCTATGAGAGATAGCTGAATAACTGTACCATCCTTTAATTGATAGTCGGTGCCCAAGCAAAAATGTGTTGTTCCTCATAGTAGATTTGTGATGCTGACTGACTGCTGGCATACTTATTCAATTGCAGAAGGATCTCAGAGGCTTTTTACTGGAACCTATCCCATAAGATCTTATCCTTTTAAGATCTCTGTGGTATTGTGTCTCTCCTTCATCGCTGCTGTCTCCAATACATCTAGCTGAATTTTTGACCGGATAAATCGGCAGCGCCTTGGCGGCTAAGGCAGGTCCGGCTCTAACGATAATTTGAATAGATTGTTAGTTGACTTAAAATTCGTCAATAGTTCACGTAGGTCTAGCCTGGTAAGATATTTAATCTTTTGGAAGCTAAAATCAGGCGGGAGTATCATGAAACCTGTGTAAGTAAAGGGTATTTTCTGTGGACCATCTGAATTTCCTTTACAATTCATCGACCCTTGAGTTCTGAGTGTTTTCACTTATTCAGTAAAGGTTTCGTGGTTGTGGAAATCAATTAAGTTTTCTTGTCATAATGATGAACATGGGTGGGCGCCACTAAATGAAAACGACCTCCTTCGCAGATTAACATCGACTGAAAGAACAATTCACCCAGATTGTTCCATCGCAATGCATCTTGATTTATGTTGCAATCCCCGTGGCTTTCCTACTCCAAGAGATCACAACTCATTCATAGTTCTTGATGACAAAAGACTTCTGAGAATACTAAGTTGAGCCCTTTCTGCGAAATTCCCTCTTTAGCTAAAGCCGCAGAAAATGACACATGGGACGAACAAACATATCCCATTACCCCTAAGAAGGAAGCATTGTGTAATCGGTCCAGTGGCGGGTAGATCAGTACAAAATGAGCGGTTCTGTTGACAAATGAAACTAATCACTTACAGAGGGCATTTCAAGGTATTTTGCTGAGTGGAACAACTAACACTTTAACTCTTTAGCACTTTGACTTGCCGTTTAGCATTGTGATTGGAAAGAAGTCAGAGTCTAAGACTTTTTCAGAAGCTACAAAGTACATGCAAATTGAGGATCATTTAAGTTCAGATCTAGGACTGATTGTCAATAAGCACAGGAACAAGGGAAACGGAAATTCTGTTTCAATATTTTTTAACCTATGCTAGTGAGAGCTTCAGCACCGCTCCTACATCAAATATTCCATACACTCAAGGATCCAAAGAATCATTTTTAAACTTTTATGTTATCTCGACTGGTTTAGCGTAACTGCTAAAACGAAGCGCCATTACAACTTCAGAATTTACAAGAGGGGCTATCGCTTGAAAAGGTGGGCTAAAAAGACCAAACTTCGACGTTGGAAATGCACGGGAAGGCTGCCTCTATCTCTGAAAAAACCATGCAAACCTATCCTCAAACCTAACTCCCACATCTGCAGAAGCTTTAACTAAGCATAGTCACAGTCACACGCTATCACACGATACGCGTCCCATAACAGCACATGCTTGAAGTTAAAACAGATCTCATTCTCGCGAGTAGCTGAATTGAGAGAAGACCGGATGTCCCAGACCTGCTATCTCTTGGAACGAAACATCAAGCGAGATCTTGAGCTTCCCGCTACTTACTACTCCTTGAACATGTATCTCTGCTTTCGACAGGGATGTCAATGCAGCCAAGAGCAACATTTTCAAGTAGTTTGCTGAGCATACAACTGCTACAGGCTTAACTGTCACGTCCTCCACCATGTGCCCCAGCAGATAAGTGTGTGTGTGTAGGTCCGATACCCGATGAAGAAGAGAGAGCGACGCGCTGGAGGGGCCTCGGTGACTCGCCTCGCTTCTCGGTGGGTCCCTTATCTTCAATATAAACCAAGTATTTTGCATGTTAAAAGATAGTATAGGTCGTTACAATCCAATGGCCAGAGTAGCCGGAAAAAGAGGTAAGAACTATAGCCATAACGGCTGTAAAGAGTGCAAAAGAAGAAAAATTAAGGTATGTGAAAATGGGCCTTCTAACGACGAGCGTTAAGACTAACCCCTGAAGTGCAATGAAGGGAAACCAGTCTGTTGGCATTGTGATAGACTCAGTAAACGATGCCGATACGAGAACAAAGAAAATAGTGCATTTTATGTGGAAATAGATCCTCCCAGACAGATTGAAAGAAGTAGTAGGCAAAGTAGCCTCAACAGCGAAATAACTAACGCCCAAAGCAGCCCACTAAGCCCATTTTTATATTATTCAGAGAGCACCTCTTCTCTAGATAAATCACTAGTTGAGGGATCCTCTTGCGGCTTAACCACATCTGGAGCTTCTTTGCTAGCTAATGATTTGAGTGACTTGGTGAGCTTAAACTTGCACGAGTTGACATCTATTGCAGAACCTTCGATTTCACACACTTCAATGCCAGATGGGATTACGCTAAACAATCCGCCTTTGATCAATGAAAAGACATTTCAGAGCGACATACCTATAAGTTATATAAGCTTGACGGGACAAAATCACTTTTACATGAAAGAGTTCTACAACGATTTTTCAAATATTATTCTGCCTTTTCAGGCTAATGCGAATGGAGCTTCGATCAACCCGGTGAGAGATGTTTTAATGATATGTGCACGAGACTCCTACTATCTGCTGTATGCGCTGTTGGCTTGTGGTGCCCGGACATCGCATAGAAAGACATCTCTTCCAGAAGACCAAAGTAACTATAAGCTCTATCTTAGACATTGTCTGGAGTCTTTAACTGCTGCAATGGATCAGGATATGACTGCGAAATTGGATTCAATTCTCCTTACCATCCTAGTGTTGACCTGTGATAACGCATCGAATAAGAGCCAGGCGTGGAGGGCTCACCTGCGTGGTGCGAAGGACTTACTTTTGAACCAATCTGCCGACTCACACAAATGTAGATCTTTAACGTTTCTATTGTGTAGATCGTGGTATTCATCCATTGAAATTCTAGCGGGATTGGTTTCTCCTAACGGTGGGACCTTGAAGTCTAGCGGGGAGCTTGATCTTTTGATTTTGCCTAATGTTGCCGAAGACATAGATGCGCTACGTAAATTGAAACTTATTAGCCCAGAGGGATTTAGCTTGTTTCATGGGTACTCCACGGAGCTAGTGGTTATATTAAAAGACCTTATAGGGCTCCTTCATAGAGATGGTAAGTGTCGGAAAAGGTACAGAACTATCATTGATCTGATCTCAAGAGTCGAGAAACAACTTGATTTCCATGTGATTGACAAAACAGGAATTATCCCCGAAACCCATCAGCATCATCCTGACAATGTCATTAGCGATCAATTGGATCTCCAAAAAAATATTGGGGTGGTTTCCATCGAAGGTCGCAAGATTGCGTTCTCATGGTTAGACATATCACATCGTTCGTATGCGCTCGCAGCTTTGATAACCATATTTACTAAGCTACTGAACATGAATGAGGAAACAGAAATAGTTCAGGGGATGGTCAGAGATTTGCTAGATACAGCTCTTTTTCTCGACGGAACAAAGGATTCACCAAAATCGTACTACCCCTTCTTACTGCAATGGCCTATGTTAGTGGCTGGTTTTAATAGCATCCGGGAAGAAGATAAAGTTAAGGTAGAAACTTTTTTTCGGCTTCTTGCTGAGCTTGGGTCTGGCTCGGCGGGATTTGTTCTAGCTAAGATGAGAAAAATTTGGTTAGGAGGTTCATCTTCTGAAGGGGAGACCCCAGATGAGGTTGACCTAGTTACTTATTAGAAGTAAGAATTGTATCTGGCGTAAGAAACTAATTAGTTTACCGTCCGCGGTCTTCCAATTAGTAATTTGAATCCAAGGTAAATAGTTTCTTGATATTCTGAGAATATTCTCGAATATGGTTTTTGATGCTCTGAATGCATTCTCCAAAATCTCATGATCATATTCAAAATCTTTGTATTGATCGGTGGCTCTGAAATGATAATAATGCTGCTCAATGGGAGAGCCTGTGATTCAAAGGTAAGGTATTCCTCTTCCTTAATCAAGTTTTGAAATGGGATAAATGAAGCGATGGAAACTATTCCATTTATCACATTGCTGGTCAAATGAATATCGTTCATATCAATTTTAGAAACCAACATCAACAAAACGTTCGTTACCGCTTTGAAATTCCTAAATTGCTTTGGCTTTAGCGATCGTAGGGTGTATCGATATAAAATCGTAACTTGAAGCGCATCTCGAACTGCTCTTCGATAGGTTGGTAGAACACAAAATACTTGTCGTAAAGATATACAAACCAAATGACCGAAGCGCTATGGTACATATCGAGAGTGACTGGCAATATGGGCGAGAGAATCTAGATATGCTAATTTCGCTAAACAGTATAGAAACTTGTTTGAACATTCATGCTAACTGACCTTCTCCTCCCTCTTATTGTTCTTTATGACATCTATAGATTTATATAAATCAGAAGAACGAAATGCGAGTAGCAGATTTAGTTTATTCATACTTCGCATACTGATGGGAGCCAGATCTCATCCGAGAGACTTTCACTACCATCAACCACTTATTTCAACAAGAAAGATACTTCTTACGAGGTAAATTCGATAACAATTGCTGATACCGTTGGAGGGATTCCTGAATCCGTTCCAGATTTGATATACTCCATCTGAGAACAGCTCACTTCATATTGCGGGGAAGTTGTCGTGTCAGATTTTTCTGGAAGGTAAAATTACTGCTGTTATTCAGGATTATGAAGTCAAAGGACTGCCGATAATTGTGCCACTCTTTTACAGCACACACTTAGCATTGGCGTCACATGCGGGAAAGAAGATCGGGCGCTCCAGGGCATGGTCTAAAAAAAGGCCAGCTTTCCTTCGAGGCCTTTTTCTTCATGATCAGATCTCTACCTTCACATGTTTCTTTATCGTCTAAAGGCAAGGCGAAAGCATATTTTGAACGAGAAGACACCCGACCTCGTAATCAATCACGCAATCTCCTGCGGATTCAAACAATTGCATAATCAACTTGAATGTGCTTCACTAACTACTGTGCGGTAGCAGGCCTCATCCTAAACTTCCAGGTTGTTCCCTGAATCATTTTACAAAATGGATTTCTTTTTACGAAGTACCCTCGCACAACTTGGTGGGGTATGCTATTAAAAATAGACTTAATCTTCCGACGTTGTCTTACTTTCTGTCTCGAGAAATAAGCGAAGCCAGACAAAAAAAAAGTTTGTGGGGCGCAATTTCCAGAATTGGAAAGCGGGGAACGAACATCCGAAAGACTTAACAAAAAGCTTTGCCGAGCTGAGTGGCATGATGAAAAAGGCATATTACCCCGTGCTGCCAAGGAATCCAGGTGCCTTACAGGTGCGGGGGAGGGGGTTACGGATATTTTTCCTATATGCTACACTTAAACATATAAAGACAAAAGATAAGTTGCATTTTCTTCAATCCGTGTAATCTCTGTACAAGTGGAAGCGAAAGAAAGTCAACAAAAGAAATAATAACAATAATGGCAAATTTTGGAAAATCGGACGAGCGTGACAGCGACAAGGAAAATGGATTCATTACATTTGGTGATGCTTCAAAATTTCAAGCTACCATTGCCAAACTTGGTGCTACTCTGATTGACCTGAAGGTAAACAATCAATCAGTTGTTCTAAGGTACCCAAAGGCTGAAGATTATTTGTCAGATAAGGGTAACTATATTGGTGCTATTGTTGGTCGTTATGCGAACCGTATATACAAGGGTGTTTACAATTTGCAGGACGGTCCGCATAAATTGACTGTTAATAACTGTGGGAATGCAAACCACAGCAGCATCAGCTCTTTCCACCGTAAGACATTCAAGGCATCTCTAGTTAAGAATCCTTCCAGGGATGTTTATGTTGCCGAACTTTCGTTGTTGGATGACCATACAGTACCTAATGAATTTCCAGGAGATGTGGAAGTTAGTATAAAATATACTTTGAACGTTGCTGAATTGACTTTAGACATGGAATACGAAGCACAATTGATCAATGGGGAGGCTACTCCTATCAATATGACCAACCACACATACTTCAATTTGAACAAGGTCAAGAGCGAAAAGTCTATTAGTGGCACAGAGGTCAAGCTTTGCTCTGACAAATCATTAGAAGTTAGCGAAGGAGCATTAATTCCAACCGGTAAAATCATCGAAAGAAAGGTTGCTACATTTGACTCAGCTGATCCCACTGTTTTAGGCAATGATGGTCCGAAATATGATTATTGTTTCGTCGTTGATACCAATAAGAAATTGAACTCCACTGACTCTGTTAGCGTGAACAAATTGACGCCTATTGCAACGGCGTATCATCCAGATTCAAATATTACACTGGAGGTTTTAACAACAGAACCAACATTTGTTTTTTACACCGGTGACAATCTATTTGGAGAGTTTGTACCAAGAGCAGGATTTGCTGTCGAACAAGGTAGATACATTAATGCAATCAACCATGATGAATGGAGAGGATCCGTCCTTCTAAAACGCGGCGAGGTTTATACCTCGAAGATCCAGTACCGTTTTAAGTATTAGATGTGAAGTTGAAATTTTTTATAGGTTTACAATATTGCTCTCGTTTGTTTATAAAAAAACGGAATTTAATGATATAATTTAAACTGCAACATAATTTCAAGGTAATCAACAAGTACTGCAGAGATTGCTCGTGACTGTTCTGGTTAACTTGCTACCACTGAACACTAAACATGCATAGATTTATCCGCTTCTCATTTATTCAACAAGTAATCGCACTATTTCGAAGTCTATTCTGCCACATATATTACATATTCTTGTTGATTTCATGTGAGATATTTACTTTCCACAAGAAGAACCTTTTCTTCCATCTTGCCAGTTTCAATTCGTAATCATTGAAATATCAATTGTAACAACTACGCTTGTTTTGAAACGTTATATAACAGAGAAAGAGATGAACATAGACATCAATTCGCGGGCAGCAATGGTGATTTGCACGGTTGCATTCAATCGATCTATGAATATTTCAACTCTAAGAGATATTCACCAGATTAGTGCTAGGAAGTCTGAATTACATCTACCAAACTAGTTGTAAAAATGAATGAAATTTGGCTCCAAATTGATAATCTCGTCGAATGGACATTGGAAATGTGTCTCTCGAGAGAAAACAGTGAAGATGAGGCTCAGACGGAAATCGGCGGCACAGCATGCATACCAAGACTTTATCGCAACTTATTTCTCTATCACCAAGGTAATGATGGATTTAGGGCTTAGTTACTTGCTTACGTAACACTGAGTTTCAAGGTATTTCTTTCCGTAGCTGTTAAAACATTATATGTCGAGGTTTCTTTGTCCGATTTCTTTGAGATAGCTATGCTTACTGTGGGGGGGGGCGCTTGCCTCGGCAAGATTCCTCACGATGACTTATCACATGATAGTCGAGAAATAGTAAGCAGTAACTAATGATCATTCTCCAGTAGAATACAAGTTTATTGGCGAAAGTTTTCCCGATTTGAGGAGTATGCATAATTTATGTGGCTCTGAGACTAGTGCCTGTAGCAATTATCCTTTCGGGTTATAAAAGAGGGAAGCATGGAGGAGAGTTTTATATGTTAGAACATGGTGCAAAACCATATTCTATTATCAAAAGATCAATTGAATAGAAGATCAAAAGACTATTTAATATGCCTACTGTCTCCGCAACACAAACCCCAAACGAAACCGCACTAAACCAAAAAATTGGCACATTTAGATTACCAAACACCGATAGTGCTTATAGCGGTTACGATAGATCCAATTTTGGTCATGAAGAAGTGAATGCTAACGGGTTATTAGTACTTGATAGTAAAAGTAGAGAGATATCTAAAGCTCGTGATTTTTTGCCAACTTGGGACCCGAACGAAAAGTATGATCCTCTCACTTTTCATGTATACAACGACCCTGCTTTGAGAGCAGATCCGAGTCTTCCAAATTTGTTCCCAGAGTCGAAAAAGGATCAATTCAACCTAAAGAGAATTACTCCAAAACTCGGTACTGAAGTTAAAAACATTCAATTATCAAGTCTCAGTGATGCAGCTAAGGATGAATTGGCTTTGTTTGTTGCCCAAAGGGGTGTTGTTGTTTTCAGAAACCAGGATTTGTCCTTAAAAGGCCCTCAATTCTCTGTAGAGTTTGGAAAGCACTTTGGAAAGTTACATATCCATCAAACCTCGGGACATCCGGAAGGCGTATCAGAATTACATGTCATTCATACGAGACCTAGTGAAAACGGCTTTGAGAAGGTGTTTGAAGACAATGTAAGTTCTATTCGCTGGCATTCGGATGTTTCATACGAATTGCAACCGCCTTCTTACACCTTTTTAAGCATATTGGAGGCACCCGAAACTGGTGGTGATACCTTATTTGCTGATTCCATAGAAGCGTATAACAGGCTTTCCCCATCGTTCAAAGAGTTTCTAAGCGGGCTTCATGTTATTCATAGTTCAATTGAGCAGGCTGATACTTCCAAAAGGAACGGCGGTGTACAAAGGAGAAAACCCGTTACGCATGTACACCCCTTAGTCAGAGAACATCCTGTATTGAAAACGAAGGGTCTCTACTTAAATCAGGGTTTTGGCAGAAGAATTGTTGAATTGAAAAAACCAGAGTCAGATGCGATATTAAATTTCCTGTTCGATTTAGTTAACAACGCTCATGATTTGCAACTGAGAGCAAGCTGGGAGCCTGATACGGTAACTATCTGGGATAATCGCAGAGTTAATCATTCAGCTGTCATTGATTGGGACGTACAATCCCCAAGGCATGTTGTCAGGATCACTCCGCAAGCCGAGAGGCCAGTTGAAGACTTAAAGTATCTCAATGACAAAAGCTACTATCCATCGGCCACAACAAATATTTAGGAAATGGATATTTAAAATCATTTATAGAAGTACTAGCGGGAGATTGATGAACACAAAAACAGACTTGATGTCTAACTTGACGCGATGAGCTGGTACAAATGTTTAACCAAAAATCTCATTCCATTTTAAACAATTACCAATTTTCAAAAGAGCATTACAGTATATACGTGCATGAAAAAGAAATGAATAAACAGGTTTGAGGTGAAAACTTCTGTTGTTTTTTGCGTCTTCTAGAGCATGTTTGCAGTTACATATCCTTTTCTGGAAACAATCACTCCGAAAGTCGCGAGAAAATGCACAGCGCTTCGGCGATATAGGAATGCTCGAACTTTTACAGGCATCCACCCTCTCTATCCAGCCAAATACTGAACCTTAGCCCGTTATATTAACATTAAAAGTCCTTTAGGATTAAAATTGTATAGATTATATGTATAAATGTGAACACCTTTTCACATATTACCACCATTTATCGTAACCAAACGTTTCACCTGTTTTCAACGTGTAGTACTTATGCGATTTGAGATCATATGTATTTTTGTAAACGGTATTTCCCCACCAGTTTAGTGTACCTCCTGGATATTGGACACACAAAAATATTATGACCACTGCTATGGCAACACCGGCTTCTACGCCGGCCCCCATAACAAAATTATATTTGCTAAACCACGCTGGCCATCTTTTCCTTATAGTGTTTAGCACAAAAGACATGGCAAAAAATAATGAATAGTTGTATGGAGTGCTTGGTGGAATGTTGTTTGTCCCTGCGAAGAAAACTGGAGTATGGATATATTTAAATAAGTTGACTTTGGGAAATTTCCATTGGAGTGCGAAAACTATAAGTGGTAATCCCAAACCAATAAGGAAAAACCACAAGAGGGGGTTGTAAATCCTTCCTGGACTGAACAAGTACCTTGGTAGTGACCAAATGATGGAAGCGTTGAAAATGGTACGACCATTCGCACAAGTGAAGCCATTTTCTTGAGTAGTTGAGCAAATGTTTTTGATATTTTTTCTCATCCATTCTTGAATTCCAACATTAACCAAACCCGATATGATGGTAGCATAAATTTGGATGAAGAAAATTAAACGAGGAGGCAC
Source organism: Torulaspora microellipsoides (assembly GCA_900186055.1). Lineage (NCBI taxonomy): Eukaryota > Fungi > Ascomycota > Saccharomycetes > Saccharomycetales > Saccharomycetaceae > Torulaspora > Torulaspora microellipsoides. The sequence goes on along the minus strand of FYBL01000008.1, from coordinate 735,737 downwards.
CTTCATGTACAGTGCTAATTTTAGATCCCTGCTTAAGTTTAAACCCTGTCTCATGACAATGAATCCATAAAGTTTGAATAAAAGATTTGCCATTGGTTTCAGCGGCAACATATAACCACAGATTAACTCTGTTATAATATTTAGACCGACATGCTGATTTGTAATAGCCTCTAGAATACCTTGAGGTATAAAGTTAGCGAATGAAAGCAGTATGGCAACCACGAATGCCCATGCAGGGAAATGAGTTGGAAATGCGCAAACCGTTGCGAATCCAAGACCAATCATGATAACTTGCAATATTGCATACCACCAATCTGGACAATCTTTATAGTTCTGCGTATATATCCTTCTATGAATGTCCATACCACCAAAATTACTATCTTTCACTTTGTGTATAATGTCTTTACCATGATAAAGTGCACAATGAACAAAAACTGCAACAACTGCGGCGAAGTTCAATGCATAGTTTAACAAATAAGAAAATGGAACAAAAACAGGAGAGTACTCTTTGTACTTTTGTAGATTAATCGAATAATCTGGATTCAGAATTTTTGTGACATTGTACGAAGATTGCGTATTATCGAACGTTGAACTGGAAATGACGGGCATGAATTTAGCATACCATGTGTTTGTGAAATAAAGAATTGGTAAAACGATGATGAAAAAGATGGAAACAGCCGCGTAGGTATTTGCAGACACCCAAAATGGTGTAGCAAAAACGGAACCAGTCATGGCTTGAGATATTTGGGTATAATCAAAACTTATTGGAATTAATCCAATACCGCTAGAAACACCAAAAAGGGCATTAACAACAAAATTGTCTCTTGTCTTTGGACCCCATAGAACAAAATTGAAGTACGACAGACCTTTGAATAAAAACCCTGGAACCCAATACCAAACAAAACTTCCTACCAAAATGTAGAGAAAGAATCTATACCTAGAGATAGACCACCCGTTGATAATTGTTTTTTCGATAGATCTAGTATGAAGAGAATCAAACAATGAAACTGAAATTAAAGTCTGAGGCCACACACAGCTTGCTGGATTAACCACCCATCTTCTTGTCAGACCTGCTGCACCATACCCTAACATCTGAGAAGTCCAAACTAATAACAATTGATAACCTGCATTGAGATCCATGTGATAAAAGCTAACTTGAGCATTCAGGATATACATAGCATAAGCTGTTGAAGACGTTAAAGCCACTGCAATTGTGATGACTGCATGCTCTTTCTTTGTGAACGGGCCGGGATTTAAGTCGAAAAATGGAACACGTCTACACTTCCAGTCTGGTAGAAGAGCCAAAGCTTTTCCTATTGGGAAACAAATAACCTGTGCAACCAAGAAATTGATCTCTAGAGTAGGATATCTCAACGAGAAAAATTGATTAACACCAGCAAAAACAACGACAAATACGGTGGTCAAGAACCAAGTTCTCCAATGGTTCAACCTGATCGTGGGATCATCTGTTACAGGTACAACGGCTCTGACATCGGGATGCGGCGAATTGGTCATATGCGTGGGATCACCTTCCCATACTGTCTCATCTGCTTTACTTTCAGTTATCTCTAGGGGCTCGCCAAATACAGCCTTCTCAGGGTCGATATCAATTACCTCAAACACCTCCTCTTTGATAGGTTCGAATTTGGCATGAGAATTGTTCGAAGAACTTTCGTTTACCACAGAAACAACATCAACCTCACTCTCTTGTTTCACTTTATCAAAAGTTTCTTTAACCATTATCCATAAAAAGATTTTTTTCTGATACTATATTAGAAATATGCCATCCAACTATCAGATTAACCAGCCTTGGACTGATATATACCGAAGAGTGCGTCTTTTATAAACTATCATGATAAATACTAATAACTTCTAAAAGTCTTTTATCAGGAATGCTAGAGCAAAATGAAAAGAAAGTGTGTATCTGAACCCTCACCCACTGATAACCATACAGGAGAAACTTAGAGCCATCGTTACCATAGTCTTGGCCTTCTACGGAAGAAACAGCGCGCTGGTGAAGAACGGCTTAACCAGGTGAGTCCTTTGGTCACGCCGCACGGCATCAACTGGAAAAATGTGGTTTCGGTGCTTCCTCGAGAGCATGGCGCGCACCTGATCAATGGCTGCTGTGACGCATCTCTCTCGCAGTATTTTCATATCTACAGTTTCTGAATTGAATTGAAAGACACAGATAGTACGACTCACGCTACGAGATATATTACAGTCGTACAGCTTACCTTTGCTGGTGTGGTGTTTTAGCTGTATTATTTAGGAAATGCAATTTATGAGAGCTGCGAGGTTGCGATCACTAAGGAAAAAAATCAAGCGCCGTATGAAGTCCTAGCTAATGAAAAGAAGATTTGCAGTAGTTAGATATTTAAATTTACATCATTCTTGTGCATTTGGCAACATACACCTTCTAAGTTCGAGGATGAGTGGCGGTGTCTCAGCTATTGCATAATCATGTGAATGTGAGAGATTGAAATTGAGATCGAGAAAGGATGCATGCATGCATGCATGTGTAACCTGTAACATTGCATCAAAATGACGGTACGCCATCGCCTCTTAAATGTCTAAAAGTGTACCTAAATTTTGAAAGAATCGTTATGACAATGAAGCCCTCTTTAGATGAATTGTGAGCTCGGTAATTTGTTGTTTCGCGATAAATGCTCGACGCAGGATCGGATTTTCTGGTCCATTTAAGGAAGTTTATCTTCTTCTCAAAGTTGAAACGTGCGCAAGCAATTCATGCGGAAGAGGGTCCCAAAACCGCGCAGATATGGTAAAGTAGTGAAGTTTGTATTCTCATTGCGATGCGACTATGATTTTTAATGATTCAGCTGCAATATGTTGTTGAACATCTCGAATTAGTCATCCCTGCTATAAAGAAATTTGATTTGATTGACCATCTGGTTCCAAGGTGATTGATTATCTCGCTCTCGGACTTGGTTTTCGGCCCGAGAAATTCGGACCGAGAAAACAGAGATTAAGGTGGGTAGTCGGATCGAATTGAGATATCAGCACTGATAAGACCAATTAATAGCTTCATCTCAAGTGGCCGTCAATCACTATTCTATTATCAAGGGCCCATTCATTGAAGGTTAATCATGCGTCCTTCGGTAAGTTAAATTCTAAACACTAACTAACCAGTGCAGATGGAATGATTGGTTGTCGCGCTTCCGAAATCATCTTTATCTTCTAATCAAAATACGATAAGCACAGGGTAGGGTCTCAGCCCTGTAGGTCCCACAAAAAAAGATATGCGTAACGACTCAAAGGGTGCATATATAAACATATGTGCGTAAGCCATTAGCTCTGTGAAGTACCACATTGGTTCATAAATAAAATGTATGGAGTAATCGAAACATATCATTTGAAGAGTAAAAATGGAGAAAATTACCAGCAGAATTGACGAAAAAGAATTAACGATCAAAAGTGCTATTACGGATGTCGAAGCAGGAGCTGTACAAACGATTTCAAGCCGAGAGTGTTCATTAACTGCAAAGCAGCTCAAAAAATTAAGATGGAAAATTGACTTGCGCATTATGCCTTTCTTCATGGCAATTTACTTTCTACAATATTTGGACAAAACGCTACTCAACTATGCAGCCGTCATGGGGATTAAGAAAAACTTACATGGTAATGACTTCAGCAATATTGGTACTATTTTCTACGTTGGATATCTTGCTGCTGAACCGCTTTCTGGCTTCTTGATTCAAAAATTACCTGTTGGTAAATTTTTGGGACTTAATGTCACCTTATGGGGGATGGTGGTCTGTTTTCACGCTGCATCAACCAATTATGCTGGTTTGATGATTGTAAGAACTCTTTTGGGTTTATTTGAAGCATCAGTTGCTGGATGTCTTATTGTTATTACCGGTATGTGGTGGACCAAACCAGAACAATCCAGAAGGACTGGCCTATGGTACATGCAAATTGGAGTCGGTCAATTAATTGGAGCTCTTCTTTCTTTTGGTTTCCAGCATGTTGATTCACCTAAGGTTGCGAATTGGCAAATATTATTCATATTTATGGGATGTTTAACCTTTATCATTGGTGTTGCTACTATTGTATTTCTTCCCGATAATCCATTGACATGCAAATTTTTGAGTGAAGAAGAGATCAATGCAGCAATTGAGCACATAAAGGAAAATCAAGCAGGAGTCGAAAATAAAACTATCAAACGCTATCAAATCAAGGAACTCTTGATTGCAGATAAACAAACTTGGATTCTGTTTTTCATTACATTATTGACAATGATTACCAATGGAGCTGTATCAAATTTTTCAAGTGTTATAATATCAACTTTTGGATTCAGTAATAAAGAAGCAACAATTATTCAGATGCCATCTGGGGCTGTTTCCATCATTGCAACCGTTGCTTGTACTTACTTAGCTGGTTTCATTGGACAAAGGACATATATAATGGCAGCTGTTTGTGTCCCTTCCATTCTGGCTGCTCTCCTGTTACTCTGTCTGAACAATGAACAGAAGGTTGGTAAACTGTTTGGCGTTTACCTTTTAAATGCGGCACCGGCTATTCTTCCTATGATTTATAACTGGAATTCAGTGAATACCTCTGGGTACACCAAGAGAGTAGCAAGGAATGTCCTGACATTGATTGCCTTCTGTATAGGTAATTTAATTGGTCCCCAAATGTTCAGAGTAGAGGATGCTCCCAACTACACACCTGCAAAGATTGCACTGATCGTTCAATTGGCGGTCGCTATAGTTCTGTGCATTGTTTTGCGTTTTGTTGTCATTAATGAAAATAGAGCTCGTGACAAGAAATGCGTTGATGGAGACCATAACCGTGACGCCACGTTCCTCGACATGACAGACATCGAAAATATAGATTTTAGATATGAATTTTGAAGATTACCTTCTTTTATGTATGAATTAAATGAAAAATCAGGTACTTCAAACTGATAGTCTGGAATTAGTAACTTGCTGCGATCTCTACCAAAACATGTATAAGGCAGATTCATATATAAGAGTGGGGCAAGCGGTCATGCGCCACGTCTTCCCACGCTGCAAATTATTACTGATTGATCCTATGCATTGATGATTTTACAAGTATACTAACCCACCAAGCTTCTTTGACGACACCCTTGTTAAGTTAAAGTACTTTGGTGAGAATTTTTGTCAAGGCGTAAAGCTCATATCGGGAGCGGATTAATGCGGATATTGCGGATAAGTGGGCTGATCAAACAAAGGGTTTGCGTCCAAATCTTGTACACTTCACCTAATTTGTTGCTCAATTTTTTGCAAAAAGCGGATGTTTGTAGCGCCTTTCTACAGTGGCTGTACAGTGCGTGCGGCAAATGCGGAAGAAATGAGATACGAATGCTTACAGAAGTTCAATAGAAAGGTGATACATGAACGAAGGATATATAACATGGCTAGCATTTGTGTTAAACCAGGCAACTTTCAGGTGCAGGATGTTCTGCTCTATACTAAGATAACTATAATATTCATCGCGTAATCAACTGTGCTCTATAATGGACGACCCATCAAAAACACCCTCCAAAACGCAGAGTAAGCTTGTGAACCTCGAGGAAGATTGCATGAAGGATGATGGAGGGTCAGTGCAGCAAGTTCAGAGCAGGGTGGAGGAAAAAATATCTTTAATCAGTGAGGCAGCGTTTGTCGGCGTTCTCTGCAGCGCACAGTTGATGACACAGGCGGGACTTGCCCAATCGATAGCGCCTCTCCATATTATTGGTAACAGTTTTGGAACATCTAACCCTGGCCAGCTGAGCTGGTTTGCAGCAGGATATTCTCTGACGGTTGGAACATTCATTTTGATCGCTGGGAGACTCGGAGATCTTTATGGACATAAGTTGTTCTTCGTCCTTGGCTTTGTGTGGTATGCACTCTGGTCCCTGCTGGCTGGGTTCAGTGTTTATTCAAGTCAAATCTTCTTCGATTGTTGTCGTGCATTTCAAGGTTTGGGTCCGGCATTTCTACTTCCAAATGCTATCGCCATTCTTGGTCGTACGTACAAGCCAGGAAGAAGAAAGGACATGGTGTTTAGCTTTTTTGGTGCATCAGCGCCTGGAGGATTCGTACTTGGAGCAGTTTTTTCTTCCTTGTTTGGGCAGCTGGCGTGGTGGCCATGGGCATATTGGGTAATGGGTATCGCTTGCCTCCTACTAGCAGTAGCTGGCTTTTTTGTGATTCCGTACTCACCTCCGCCGAAAACTGCTACATCTTGTAATATGTCGCAACGAATCGACATTCCTGGAGCTGTTACAGGTGTCATTGGACTGATTCTTGTCAACTTTGCTTGGAACCAAGGTCCTGTCGTTGGCTGGCAAACACCATATACATATGCGCTATTGATTGTTGGTTTTGTTTTATTGGGTTTTTTTGCCTTTATCGAAAAAAGGGCAAAATTTCCACTGCTTCCTTTTTCCGCATTAACCAGCGATGCTGCTTTTGTGCTCGGATGCATAGCTGCAGGATGGTCTAGTTTTGGCATATGGATATTTTATGCTTGGCAGTTTATGGAAGTGTCCAGAGAACATAGTCCTCTCCTGTCTAGCGCGCAATTTGTGCCAGTTGCTATCAGTGGGTTCTGCGCTGCTATGGCAACTGGATTCCTTCTGAGTCGTGTTGCTGCAAGTGTTGTTATGCTTTTTGCAATGACCGCATTTACAGTAGGAGGTATATTGATCGCCACAGCCCCGGTAAATCAGATCTACTGGGCCCAAACGTTTGTATCGATTATTGTTATGCCTTGGGGAATGGACATGTCTTTCCCTGCCGCCACTATAATGATGAGTAATTCAATGCCCCATGAGCACCAGGGTCTTGCAGCATCCTTGGTAAACACAGTTGTTAACTATTCAATTTCCTTAGGATTAGGTTTCGCCGGGACAATAGAGTCGCAGGTCAATGATGGAGGAGCTGATACTTTGAAAGGATATCGCGGTGCTTGGTATATGGGTATCGGGTTGAGTGGCCTTGGTATGTTCATCGCTGTGTTATATGCATTAAGCTGTTTCTCAAAATCCAAGAAGATGAATATTGAAGAAGAATATTTACCATGAGTGCATTACCGTATATAACGTACAAATTTCACGGAGTTGGGTAATAAATCCTAGTGAACGGAGGTAACATTTAGGAACTTGGTGTGTACTTTGTTTCTACGAAAACTGCGGCCTAGAGCTACATCTATTAGAGTGGAACGACTTCGGTATACGTGCTTTTACCGTGTATCCGTTAAGACCACCATGAGTAGTTTATTTCAAATAGCTGCATAATTACAGCTCTGGTTAGATGTTTCCAGCACTAATTCGAAGTTTGATTATCTAAAATTGAGTTCAAAGTTCGACAGAGACTTCAGTACAGCAAAAATTCATACCCAAATGCTTTGCTGAGCATTTAACCGGAAGCGAAGGGAAATCCTACTACAGAATGTTGTGTTATAGCCCTTACACTCTAACGCATTACAAGTTACTAGTGGAAATTAAATATATATAGTTATCTGCCAAAAGGAGAATGCTATTCGGGGCTAGCCCCATACGTTTTGGTGTCGTAGTTCCAAATACGGGAAATATCGTCGATTTTGCGATATTCCTCCGGATCGAACCATAATACTTGAGCATAAGGTTCTTCAACGCTACCAACTTCCACTGCGGACGAACAATGAATTCCACCGAAGTCTCTGAACTCCATTCTCCACCCATCATGTTTGGCATCAGGTAATAAAACACCATTCATCTCCATTCGTGGATTTTCTATATTTGTGTAATCAATTCCGTAACTAGGCTTGAATGTTCTTAATCCACCATTAATCCAAGATAAGTGGCCCCTGCGAACGTGGGCGATATGAGTATCACATATTTCTGTCCTTCTGTACTTATTATCTTCATAAATCTTGATAGGAAATCCTGTCAAAGCAGCACCAAGTGGTTCGATAGTGTAATTGTAACCTGCATATAATTGACCCAACCAAAAGAATTCTTTATCCCCCAAAAAACAATACGATAGTTTATCGTTGAGATTCAACATTATTGACATTAATAGACCATTAAGTCTATGCTTCTTGTCAAGAACAACCAAACCAGATTCTAAATTATGTTGATAACGAGATTTCATTAGCCTGTTGTAGACTCTGCCCTCCATGGTACTGTCATTAACCTGCATCGAAGTAGTAAAAAGTACGGATGTTCTAATTAGTTCTGCTTCTTCCCTTGAAGGTTCAAGGTAAGAAACACCCTGAACACATCTTTCGTCACACGTGTACGATATGTCTCTGTCACAAAAGAAATAAGATCCCGTAGCAGTATATTCTGGGGCTTCCAAATAAGTTTCTAATGGAAAATATGGAGTGGTATCAGCGTCCATCAACACAAATTCTTCAAACGTGTTGAATAAAGCGGCCAAAAATTTGTTGACGTAACCACCTAAAAATCTTAGAGCCCTTTCGTTTAACATGGAGGAATAGTTGACCAGATACATCTTTTGGTTCGTCGATTTAGCCATTTCAGAAAGTTCTTTTATGAACTGCTCAGAAAACTCGTCATCTTTCACCACAATTTGAATTGGCAAATCATTCTTTAGATAATTGAGGACTTTAAGCTGCCTGAAGAAGTAATCTGGAAATACACCCTCTGAAAATGTAGTAATCAGCCCTTTACCTTTGGACATTTCGGCCCAACTTTGCCAGAAGTTTTCATTATGTTCTGTTGAAGAGACTTTTGGTTTCATGGGAGGTAAAACTTCCAAGGTAGTCAAATCTGTTATCTTAGGTAATAGTAATTCCTGGTCTAGGGCTTGCTTCAGGAAGGGAAACATCTTTTGTTGAAATTTCTGTGGATCATCACCTTCACCGATAACTTCGCGTATTTTTACCTTACCCGCAATGAAACAGTAGTCATATATTCTTAGTCTTTCTGCTATTAAGGATAGGAGAGCATTTCCTGTTTCTTCCGGACCGAATGTTTCCATGTTTCCGTTGTTCGACCAGTCATGATCATCCTTGTAGATTGCGCCAACTAGCACCTTACATTGATCTAATTTGGTTACTTTGCTATCATTATCCCAGTTGATCAACACATAATCTTCATGCATTTTTTTCTCACTGGGCTGGTTGCCAGTAGATGATAATCCCTCGATATTTCGCTTTATAGCCTCCTCACGTTTGTCGGAAATGTATTTAAACGGAGAGTTTTGAAGGGCCACGGTATACTTTAAGTCAATATTAGATTCAGTGACAGTTTCACCCACATACGGTGGTATCACATTGCTTAGATTTCCATCATCACTAACATCTGTATCACGGAAATATAAAGAGAATAACGTCACTATAATCACGGTTGCCGCAATGGCCTTTACTGCTCTCAGTACATTACGCTTACCAACTCTGTTGTTGAACACAAAATTGAGGTGTTCCATCGGCTCCCTTTGATATCGACCTTCTGATAGCTATGATATCTAGTGACAACTATGAAGAGGGAAAAAATACTGTTTAAGTACAAGTGGTTCAATGAAATCCTCAAAAAAAAAAAGAAAGCGATATGCTACCCCCAATCGTCATTACTTCGAGAAAAAAAATAAGAGAGAGAGGAGACGAAAAGATACAATGCGCGTGGGCGTGTGCGAAGCCCTTTACAGCGAATCGTGTCGTGTAGAGCTACCCAGCAATGCGAAGATATATTCGTTGTATTATCTCCAACGGGTGCGGTGACTAAGTAAGCCAGTTCTTATAATTACTAGCGGTTATGTGAGGTGCTTGATTTACATTGTCGACTCTTCAAGAGAGCCTTTTGAGACATGGGTTCCACTTTAGTGAATCACGGTGGTACAGATGTATACCACCGCACGCCGTTAATCTTAACTTCCTTGAAACCTTTCATCTCCAAAAAGCATCGAGAAACAACACCTTTTTGAGGTATTCGTCGCAACCTTGTCGTCGAACAAGATGAGGCTTATCGGCCAATTTTGCCAGTCTCCTTTAAGAGTTTGTTCCTGTTCTGGAATGAATTGGGCTAAAACGGAAAAAATATTCGTTGCCTCAAAATCACCCGCTCGGGGTAAAAGGCGCAGAACAGTTTGTCTTTCAAGAGAAGGCAGGTGATTTCTCAAAGAAGTAGAAGAGTTGCATGTAAGCTTTAAGGTTAGCTTGATGAGTACTTGAAAGCAATCGAACAACCCAAGATTCACATTCGACGTCAGGATAGCTTGAAGGCCTTGATCTGAAGCTCGCCATATCCTTGCAATAGACGGCCGCCCGGTGCCAGGTCTACTAAAGTCACTATTCAAATAACAGACTTTTGGCTGTATAGTTGCAATACAGCAATTGGGGGCATCTTCGTGGCCTGCAGAAGTAACATGCTAAACAAACCGCACTTTTTACGTACTCTATAGTTATGAGCTATGATGACATAGATTGGATGTGTGTATTAATAGCACTGTTTGATTGTCCGATTTTACAAAACTTATAGCTGAGTCGCCATTCTGAAGCGGTCAGTTCCGTGTCCCAATAGTCTTGATATTGCTTTTATCTGTAACCGCATCGTAAGGTGACTCACTGCCTCGGCGGCTAACACTGATGTGATTGTAGCCGAAACTCGAAACAATTTGGCTTTAATAATCGGAAATTCCCCGCCATCACAATTCTGACGGAAACATAGTATATAACCCTGTTCGGAAGCTCGAGCGAAATACTCGCTGCTCTCGCTTAAATGTTTGATGGCGAGTGATTAGGTAACGTCTGCTCTGTCTCATCAAACCACACCCCACAACACCACACGCTATGTCCTTCGCATTAGAATATACTGTACTATTTACCTATAAATATATAGACGGAACGCTGTCAGGGTTCGCCTGTCGTACTTTCTGGGTAGATGAGCCGGATTGCATATCATTCATCACGCAGATCAGGATGAGATAGTCCATATTCTTTACAGCTTTCAAACGCTGATTCAACTATACAGTGCAGTGTATGACTCATAATGGAATCAGTCTTTTCATTTATATCGAATGAATCCAAAACGTCTTTCTCTCTGTATATGCCCAATATAAAATCCAAAATACCTTTCAAGGTTATCACTTTTGTACCTGTATCAGCCTCTGATATAGTCAACGTCAAGTAATCCTCGAATTTTTTAGTCTGCGGGTCTTGGTTAACAACTTCCCAATAACCGATTGAATTTGGACTCAAAACATTGTTATCTCTGCAGATTGATCCTTTCAAATCCCAAGATAGAACATCGATATCGAATCCCATCGCAGGTATTACCAGTTCTTGACTGTAAATTCCATCACGTTCAATAAGAACGCTAAACATTGGCCTATAGAAGTGCGAACCACACCCACAATTTTCTATATGTAGCTTTGGAAAGCCCACCCAAATCTGCTCTCCCCTAACATCAGGTATGATATCAGGTAAAGATATAAATTGGGTTCCACCTCTTATCCCACCAAACCTGTTTGCATCTGTTAATTTCAGGGTATTCGCATCGAAAACCATCTCACAGTACCCATCGTTCAATGAGCACTTCAATATTTCTAATGGATTGAAGGTGTATATGAAATGAATGTATCCCCTAGAAACGGAAGACTCGTCAAGGCTCTTGTGGAAAAATGGTGTCCAATTCTTTTCAAGTTCCTTCTGTTCACGTCCGACAATGCTGAATTTAACTGTTGGGTCAACTTTTCTATGAGGTAAATGAGCCATAATTACTCGTCTGTCTTGATCTGTATCATACATATTGAAAAGTACCACAGGTTCCTCTGTATCTTTCGTCTTGCGGAGAACGACACGAGGATCTTCAGGACCTCTGAAATCACCATCGGTGTTGAATGGTATTTGCAAAATAGTGGGATATGTCAAAAAATACTTAGAAAGGATATTCTCTCTTCTTTTTTGTCCTGTCAACTTTTTCTTTGCATTTTCCACTATGCATGCGTCATGTGCCAAAGGTTCAGATGACAAAAGACTACAATCGGAAAAGCCAAATTCTTTATCGCTTTCACGCAAAGCTGCATCAATGTCGTCGGGTCTTGCAATGTCAGAGTACGGGATTCGTTTTCCTTTGATTTCAATCCAATTTCTGTCAAACGCTTGTGCTCTTACAAAAGAAACCCGTGGTGTATTTTTTAATTCAGCAGTGGAATACATTATGCGAGAATACATGACATAACATTGTTCTTTTTCAAGCCAAATAGTCGAACCACCAAATTGAAACCACCTTTTCTGGATGATTTCCCTTTCTGTCATTTCCTTCTCCTCGTCATGAGTAACTACAAGTGAAAGAAAACTATCCCCATTAAGTAAATCACGTCTAATCTTAACCAAGTCATCTTCCAACGGTTTGATCTCACTGGAATACTGGATCTTAGACCGATAAGCACGATCATTGCAGGCTATCGAATTTTGATAATCGGCTTGGCCCTCGGAGTTTTTTTCTTCTGCAGTCTCTTTGCCCTTTTTTTCCAGCACTTTATCGACATTTAAATTTGAAATAAAACCAACCAATGGTTCCTCTTGGTAACTTTGCTTTATCGTATGTTCATTAAATGGCAACGACGACCAACTTCTATGCCTCAAAATATTGGAAACGTCCACATTTAACAAGTCTCGCCTTTTATCAACAATTGCGGGATTGTCCAAACTCGAAAACGGCGTCTCAGCATTATTATGCAGTGAAGAGAAGCCCATCAACAAAATTTTCCCTACCAAAATTACTGCCAAAAGTTTCAACACCAAGTAAATCCTACTATGAGTGCGAAGTTTTCTCATAAGGGCCTGGCTGGAATTAGAGTAACTTGCCGAAACATTGTTAAACGATATATTCCTTGTACTGGAGAGAAACCGTGATGGTGAGAAGTTGTCCAAGCCTTTGAACACTCTCATCGGATTACTGATCTTCAGATGAATACTACCGCCTTGGTTTCCTTGCTGATTGGATGGTTTAAATGCAAGCTTGCACTTGAACTGAGCTGGACAATGATAAGATGATGTGGGAGTTTTTGTTGGAAAGAAAGAAAAGTAAAGCCTAATTTATGTGCAATCAACGCGCTGCTGCTTCGTGGGTAAAAAAACGGAGGCACCGAAAAACTTCATGCCAGCTGTTCGCGCGACTCGCGTTATCGCATTCTTAGACAATACGACAGCGCTTGCGCTGTCGTTAGCGCCGCCCTACGCGACTCTTTTGGGTTTCAACGTTTCCCCTATCATGGACCATTTAATAAAGGCTGCTGGGCACACGTTTGTGCTTTGAAACGAAGAGGAGATGAGCATGAACCTCTTTGGCAGCTAAAGCAACACCTGTCCATACACAAGTACGAATTACCAAAATGCTACGTAGAAAATTGATGTTTTGTCCGTAAAGTGTCTTGAAATTTCAGGAAATCAAAAGTGCTGTGATATGTAACACGTAACAGCATAGCTTGGCAGTATTCATTTACAGATGCACAACATTTAGTCTGGTTCTTTGTAGCGGGTGTGTATATAATCAAGACTTGGCATCCCCCACTGCACGCGTAGCTTTTCTCATCACTTGTCACGAGCATGTATATCATTCAGTCATGACACAACAGAAAAGGTTTTGCCGCCATCAGTTTCAAGATCCCAAACATCAACAGAACATGTAACTTTATCGATATTGACTTCAGTTTGTATAAATCATATAAATCACTCCTAGCAAGCTATTAAGGACTTAAGCTTCATTGAATGCTTTTGACCACTTTGCGATCTCGGGTCCATTTCACTCTACAGCCGTCGACATTCATGATAGTGGCAAATTTTAAACGGCAAACTCGAATTCTACATATCTCATAGTGTAGATACGGCGGTATGAGTTACCTGCCTAAACTACTGAAGGCGTTAGATGCCGCACTGTGCGTTGATCTTTGCGCCAAAGCAGCGCTTCTAAGTAAGGAGTAAGTTTTTGAGAGTACAAGCCACAAGTATATCACACTTTAAGCCTGGATAATTAAATATATGAAAAGTCAGCAGTTTAAATTTTGGGTATCCACTGTACGATTTACTCGTGACTAAGAAATTACACAACTTCCTGTTTTGCAGTGAAATCGAAATTCCAGTTAAAACTAGGAGATACGAGGCCACCGACATATTCAAAATGCGAATTTTGAGATTAATTTATATGTTCTCCTGCGGCTACTCCAATACCAGCACAAAATGTGTTTTACAACTGGGAATATATAATATCACCAATGGGGGGACGGGATTCATGAGCGAATTGCTATGAAATCGACTTCCTCCATGAAGGGTGTAACATTCATATTAGGCGGAATTATTACTCATCGAGATCATTAGGATGAGATAATCCATATTCTCTGCAACCTTCATAGGCTGAACGAACTAAGCATTTTAATGTTTGACCGATTATAGAATCAGCTTTCTCACTTATCTCAAATTTGTTCAAAATTTTCTTTTCCCGGTAGATACCCAATATGAAATTCAACATACCCTTCAATGTTACTACTTTCGTATTGATATCCGATTCAGACATGGTTAAAGTTAAGTAATCCTCATACTCTTTGGTCTGCGGGTTTTGGCTTACTACTTCCCAATAACCAATCGAATTTGGACTCAAAATATTGGTGTCCTTACAGTTTGTTCCTTTCAGATCCCAAGATATAATCTCCATATCAAATCCAATGGCAGGTACCACTAATTCCTGGCTGTATACACCATCATGCTCCACTAAAATGCTAAACATCGGTCTATAGTAGTCTGAGGCACAACCACAAGCAGAGATATGTTGCTTTGGGAACCCTATCCATATTTGTTGTCCCTTAACGGTAGGTAGAATATCAGGCAAAGGTATAAACTGGGTTCCACCTCTGATACCGCCAAATCTATTCCCATCTGTTATTTTCAGGGTTTCTGCCTCAAACACGATGTCACAGTAACCATCGTTTAATGAACATTCCAAAATTTCAAGAGGACTGAAAGTATATATAAAGTGGATAAATCCCCGAGATACAGAAGAATCGTGAAGATTCTGGTGGAAAAACGGAGTCCAATTCTTTTCAACACCTTGCTGATCACGTCCAGAAATCTTGAATTTAATTAATGGTTCAACTTTCCTATGAGGCATGTATGCCATCATTGTTCTTCTTTCTGTATCCGTATCAAACAAGTTGAAAACGACTACAGGTTCCTCAAAATCTTTTGTCTTCCGAAGGATAATTTTGGGATCCTCAGGACCTCTCTGATCACCATCAGGATTGAACGGTATTTCCAAAATCGTGGGATAAGTCATATAATACTTTGATATGATACGTTCTCTTCTCTTTTCTGCCTGCAACCTATTTTTTGCATTGTCCACTATACATGCATCATATGCTAAAGCATCAGATGACAAGATGTCACAGTCAGATAATCCTAGTTCCTTTCCGACGTTGTGTAATTCAAGTTCAATATCCTTTGGTCTGTCAACGTCAATGTAAGGAATGCGCTTTCCCTTAAGTTCGTTCCAATCTTTATCGAAAGCTTGTGCACGCACTAACGACAAACGTGATCTAGCTCTATCATTGTCAGTCGAATATATCACTCGAGAAAACATGACGTAACATTGTTCTTTTTCAAGCCAAACAAGAGAACCACCAAATTGATACCATCTCTTCTGGACAATTTCTCTTTCTGACATGTCGTTTTCTTCGTCACGAGTCACTTCCCGGGATAGGAAACTGCGATCGTCAATTAAGCGACGTCTGACATCATATAGGTTATCCTTCAAAGTTTTAATCTCAGCTGAATGTTGAATGCTGTGTTCATAGGCAAGATCTTTGCAAGTTTTTAAAACTTCACGTTGTTGCGATGCACCAGTCCTACCACGCACGTCCTGTTCTTCTTCCTTCCCTTTTTTCGAAACATCGGAAAGATCTAGATTGGAAACATAACCAACCAACCTTTCGTCTTCATAGGCTTGACCAATAGTTTGTTCTGTAATTGGTGAATAAGTCCAACTTTTATGCCTTAGCAACCGTGAAACATCGACATTTAATAGTTCGCGCTTTGTTTCAATAATTTCAGGATTCTGATAGGTCGAATACTGCGATTTGCCATGATGAAGCATGCCAGAATAAAAAAACGAGAAGAGTATCTTACCTAACAATATCACTATCAATATTCTAACAATTGAATATATCATGCTATGACTGCGAAGTTTCCTCATAAAGCTCTGGCTGTGATTAGAGCAGTTTGTCCAAACATTGTTCAAAAACGATATATTTCTAGCGTTGAAAATAAACCGTGATGGCGAAAAGTTACGAGAGCTACTCACCGGACTTGATGATGGAGACTTCATAACTTTTTTCAATATATGGGATACACAATGATTAGTTGATCTGAGTATAGGAGTGAAGCAGTTTACTCTTCCTTTAGCCTCTTTGTTTATCCTCCTTGAAACAACAAGAAAGATGATGAAAAACCTTGAAGAGACGCATTTTCATTAATTTAAACGTCGAAAGGAGCACGGTGTATAAATAAGATAAGGTTACCGATGTGTGCTTGACCGCATACCGCGAAATCCTGTGCTGGGCATTTTACTGCTCTGCTCCAACAATATCGCCCTGAGTAGTCCCAGGGAGAAAAATCTGCTGCTTGGTTTTAGTGGTAATAATCTGGATCTCAGCGGTTTTCTTAGGCGGTTTCGTTCACAGTGATGTCTATCGCAAAGATCTTAGAGCTGCCTCTCTTTGTTCCGCCAATGGCAGTCTCAATGAAAAACAATACATGTCAAAAATAATATCGGTCGCGTCCATTCACGCGAATCTACCAATAGAACATTCACATTTTAACGATCTAGACTTCTGACTACTTCTTATTATGTCGATTTAAACATCTATTATAAATGGTGCGAGGGCGATTTCTTTTTCGCTCAGGCAATTTTTGAAAAGCAACTACTGCCATAGAAATGTTGGCCTTCCGTTCTCTACTGAGAAAACATAGCTTCAGCCTTATCACTAAATAACTTCTTTGATTTTAGCCTTACAATCAAAAAGGAAGGGATGCTCACTGTCCCCACTAAGGGTAGAGGTGCCTGTCCGTAGCCAGCGTTTGGTCCAAGTGATACAGCGCACGTGATATGATCAGATTTGAAAAAAGATGCATCAGCTAGTTTAGCATTCACACCCCCATTCAAAAAACCTGTGACGTTGTTTACTATGGTATCGACCCAGTTGTCCTTTTTGAGTAGTCCACGGTATGTGATATCTGTCACGTCACCAATTGCAAAAACATTACCAGACTTGATCGCCTCTACTTGAAAGTTTTTACGGATACGAATAAAGCCGTTTTTATCTGTCAAATCTGGAATTTCATTATATGGAACTGATGCCGAGGCTCCGAAACCTTCAAACACCAAATCGGCTGCTATTTCTTTCGAAGGATCATCATTTAAGATTACCTTTTTTGGGTCCGAGTCCGAAACTCTACCTTTAGCATTCAAATATAGTTTAACCCCATTACTTTCCAAGTGCTTCGTGACTTGCGATCTTAAATTGTCGCTATATAATCCTTTGGTCGGTAATAGCATATCGGCATTTTGGATGATAGACACCCTCTTCTTGCCTAATTTAATATCTTTACCGTACTTGGCGCACAATTCGCCAGCAATTTCAGAATTGACAAATCCACCGCCAATGAAAAGAATATGATTAGCTTTTTCGATTTTCGTGGCTATTTTTTCAAAGTAGTTTTTGTAATCATCTCCAAATTTATGAGTTGAACCTATCGGATCTGCCCATTTGGAACCACTCGCAATTATCAATACATCAAATTCTAACTGGGATCCAGATTTAAAAATTAGCTGCTGATCGCTGAACTGGACAACTTCGTCTTTGATGATTTCAACGCCATCGTCAAGTACATCTTTCAAAGGGAAAATACTAGTTGAAAAGTCTTTTGAAACAATTAAACGGGGAGCAGATGGTAGAAAGTAGACATTGTCGGAAGTGGTAACAAGTTTAACCTTGTGGTGTTTTGTGTCCAACTTTCGAACAAGATGGTTGGCTGTGGAAACACCAAAAACACCAGCACCGATTATCGCAATTGTCTTCATATATAATCTTTAATCACGAAAGTAAACGCCTATTTTTCGATACAAGTTGCAACGTTCAAGAGTGGAAAACTTAAGAAAGATGTGCTTCTTTTATCCTCTAGCAGATGGTGGGGGCTGAAGAACATAAGTATTCATTTGTAATAATCTGCTCTAGCTTATTAAGAACATTGGTAATTATGTCCGTCATTTTACAAATATTACTACGTTCAGGGAAAACATGGTTATATGCGGTACTTCCACAGTGACAACTCTCTATTTCTAGCTCAGAAAGTAGTAGCTTGCCTGTTATTGTTTTGTCGCGATTAGTTTGCAAATCCGTGGAAAGGCTGGTTCCTGAAAACCTTTTTCCGCGGAGCGTAATGGCTCTACCAATTGCCGATGGGCTTGAGAGGCTAAATCCGATGATGTACAATTGAGACACTCCATCGGCAGACATTATGTGAAGCTGACACATCTAAGTTGCAAGTTAGTCATCGCGAAAGAGCCCCAAAGATAATATGAAGTCGTTTTGTGCGAAATTTTCTAAGACAGCCGTCGATGTGTTTGATGGATGGGCAGTAAAGAGTAGCGCGGCTATGCAGGATGAGAAGTGCATATACAAGAATATCGAGAAAAGTAGTATACTTGCGAAATTTATCTGTTTATAATTATGAAAAAAGTAACGGTTTATTTATATATCCTTTATATCAATTTTCAGATCATCCTTATTGTTATTGTATGAATCTGGCGCTTCATCGATTGGATCCATCGACACTGCGGACAATTCATCAATAAAGTGTTCTTCTGGTTGTGATTTGCCCATGATAGAACAAGCAATCATCCAAAGTGTTTTTCTGCCCTGCCATAGCGGGAAAAATATAATTAACAGTGCTGCCACCAATAGCCAAATCATCATCACCACCATGAATGCGGTAAAAGAACGCTTGCTGAAATCACCACCCCATCCATACAAAGCACAAGTAACGACAATATAAACTCCAAGAATAACAAAAGAGTTAACTGCGAGACTTAAGTAACTTTGGTGTGCCAGAAATTTCTCATCCTCACTTGTCAAAACCAATGCCTTCTCTTCTTCAAGGTCTACATCATCGGCAACTTTAATAGCATCTCTCAATGAATTAAGATCGAAAGAGTTTTTTTCGGGTTTCATCAGGGAAAATATCACGATGTAAATGGCTCCTGAGAATAAACTAACTATGTTGCCGATGAAGGTAGCCTCCGTGGTCATTACTGTGTTTTTATTTACAACGTGATCGGCGTAGGCATAAGTGGATCCAAGCCAACATACAATCCCCGTGATAGTACCCAATGGAGCACCGACCAATAGTCCAAACTTGGTCATCTTTGGCCAAAATAAGCACAATACCACTGCCGCAACTTCTGGGTTTAAGAGGATACCCAGGAAACTTAGCAACCAACCAACCGTTACACCAATATAATTGAAGACTACGGATAAGGCAGCCATGAAGATACCAAATGCTACAACTGCCATGTGCGATGCCCTCACCAGTTGCTTACCAGTTGCGTTAGGATTGATATAAGTTCTATAAACGTCATAAGTTGTGATAGATGAAAAGGCGATCAACTCGGCAGACGTAGCAGATGTTACTGACATGAACAGCATCACAAGTCCTGCCGCAGCACCACTTTTGCCGAAAATAGCGGCTAAACCATAAATTACTGGCATACTGGCATTAAGCTCTGCGGTGGATAACGGGTTAGGATAGGTGACAGAGGCCGGATTGGTTAACAAAGCCCTGCATGCCAATCCTGCAGATGATCCTAATGCCCATGGGATAACCCACCAGCACAAGCCCCCCATAGTGTAGCCTAAAAAGACACTTTTGGGATCTGAAGCGATTGCTCTCTGTGAGTAGCCGGGATCACCTAAAACAGAAGACATCCCACCAAGAGTGACAGACCAAGATAGTAAGACCATATCACGACTCTTGAACGACAAATAGCTGTTTCCTGAGGACATTGGAAAAACCTCTTGGATTTCTTTCAATAGCTCCCACATTTTTCCTGGGGAACCAATCAGAGAAGAACTACAGAACGTGGTATAAACTGAAACAATAAGGATCAGATAGATGATGACAGTATGTACCCAATCAGAGATAAAGGTTGCTTTTAATCCACCCAAAGCGGTATAAATTATAACATTAACTGGTAGTAAGAAACTGGCAGCCACGACATGCATGCCAGTGCTAGCAGCAAATCCCTGAGATCCACCCAATAGAAGTAAAGCGGAAATAATGATGTTCGTAGCAGCGCAATAACAAAGATACAATAAATGACCCGCTTTACCAAATCTTATATGAAATGTTTCACAAACTGTATGTGCACCGGGTGCGTACCTTTTGATGTTCAAAGCCAAGAATACAAATAATGTCACCTGCACAGTACCACCGACGCCATACATCCAGCACCCCATTATACCGTACTCATATGCCCATGTACCACTAACTAACAAGGTTGCTGGCCATGTCCAAGCAGAGACTGTTGAACTAGCAATTAATCCAGCACCAACATTTCTCGAAGCTGTAGAAAAACGTTCAGAATTCTGAACTTGTCCTGCATATCTGGACATCAATTTAGAGATTGTAACCATTAAAATTGCAAAACCTGCACCAATACCTAGGGCGAACCCATAGCCATAGCCTTGATTCAACACTGGTTCCATTTGGATTCTGCTTATTCAAGCTGTTTAGTTTCTGTATAAGAAGTGCCCAATGAGAAGAGCGATGTAGTTGTCAATTTTTTTAGGTCACATTCTCTAACTTATATATACATTATCGTAACGCTTGTAATTGGCTTTTGCACTTCCTATAAAATATTATTACGATCATGTACAGGTTTACAAAAATCCATATCCAGCTTGCCACGCATATTTAAGTTGACTCAGAGTAAGTTTTACAAAAATGTTAGTCAAGTCGAATTATCTTATCTTATCTTGTATATATAGAAGCATCTTTGTCGTAAAGAGAGCGCCGAGGTAGATAACGATTAGAAAAATTAAGCTTGGCGCTGCAAAACACCTCTCCGGCCGACATTGCAGAGTATGATTAAGTGCTTGGCAAAAATGTAACCAATAGCATAGAGGACAGTACACCGCGGATAGCATCAGAAGATAGAACACAGCGAGATCACTGGTTGGCAGCTGCGAAATTGCTCCGAATTTTACGAGTGAATCTGAAAGGAAGAAGAGCACCAAGAAGTTCTTTCCATTATCGGAGCAAACTTGCAATTTGCACCAAAATTCTGGGCGCATGACGTCAAATCTTAAAGTAAAAAGGAACAATAGAAACTTTAACTCAAAAAGTACTGCTCGTGCTTCGTACAAGAGAATATCATTAATGCTATTAGCGTGTATACAAGTTAACTCTCGTAAATACGCTATACTAGTAAATCCGTTGTAATGGATGAAACGGTCAACGCTTTCTCTTCTTCGAATTTACGACAAATGATTTGGACACAAACTGGCATTCCATCGAAGACATCTGGGTCGTAGTAATCCTGGATCTTTTTGTCGAACTCATTCACTGGATTATAATCCTTGTATACGGTATCAATGTCTTTATCAACTGCAGTAATTGGAAGAATAACGCTGGGACAGTCCAGGACGTTAAATGGGACAGTGTAGTTGACTGCTCCGTATTCCCCGTCACATTTTTTGAAGCCAGCAGTGGGCCACACTGGGCACAAAAGCGCATCGATCGGTTTGCCATCAGATGTATTTAGAGAAGTTTCATTCCAATATCTCAAGAATTTCTCTCGCAATTCTGACTTCTCTTCGCCTACTTCCCACCATTTTTCTACACTAAAAGGGGGCTCGTTTGCGTCGTAGGAAACTAAAGGTTTGATGCAATCAACAACAGGCTCTCCACTCAAGCTACAAACTTTTTCAATCTCTTTACCATGATCAGCTCCAAACACGTTTTCCGCCAAACTTAAAATTTCTTTATGGTACTTAAATTCCCATTCAATCACTTCATGGCCGCCGCCATTTAGTGCTTCTACGACTTGCTTCAACGCTCTGGTCACGGGAGGATGAACCATGACTGAGCCATCCCACCACATCACGGCAAAACGTAGCTTCTCATTCTTTAGAAAAGAAGTATCGCGCCAAGGTAACGGAACCACTTTAGGATCATGTTCCCATGTCTTCGCATCTACTACAGTCTTTGTGAAAAGCTCTATGTCTTCCAGGGAAGTCCCTAAGGGTCCAATTACAGAAGGTATGACCTCTTGTCCGACATATGAATTGGTGACGTTCATATATGGAATTCTTCCATGAGATGGTCTTAGTGCGTAAAGTCCTTGAAAACATGCCGGAATCCTGATACTTCCTCCAATATCAGTACCAACACCAAGAATAGATCCACCTGCACCAATCAAAGCGC
Source organism: Torulaspora microellipsoides (assembly GCA_900186055.1). NCBI lineage: Eukaryota > Fungi > Ascomycota > Saccharomycetes > Saccharomycetales > Saccharomycetaceae > Torulaspora > Torulaspora microellipsoides. The sequence goes on along the minus strand of FYBL01000008.1, from coordinate 713,288 downwards.
CTTCGCCGCCAGAACTTCCTCCGCTGGAAAATTCGATGTTGACACTATTTAGAGTGCGGCCTAGTAAGTTGGACATAGTCTCAGGTGCCATCATTGCCATTGGAACCGCAGTTTTGACGTAAAAAATGGCACCCGCTTCCTCAAGGGCCTGAGCGAGGATAGATTTACGTTCAGCTTTATGACCAACATAAGCAACGTAACCAATGGTTGTATCAATCCCTGGTAAATCTACTTGATCCTTTAGAGATATTGGAATTCCATGAAATGCACCGACAGTAGAACCCGTTTTTTCAAATTGATCATCGAGTTGTTTAGCTTTTTCCAGAGCTTTGTCAAAAAAAATCTCCACGCAGCAGTTCAATATTTGGTGTGCCAATGCCGCACGACGACAAAATGCATAGCATACCTCGTATGCTGAATAGTCTCCTTTAGCAATTCTTTTGGAGAGCTCTAACACAGTCAAATTGGTTATTTCCTGTTCTTGCTGGGGTACCAGAGTGTCGATATATTTTTTTGAATTAGTGAATCCAGCGCTCTTCATTTTATTCACAATTCCAGGTATGACCCACTCCTCTGGAATCGAACACAAGATATCATTTCTCTTTTTCGTTGCAGAATCCTCCCAACTTTCCATTGTAACCAGGTGGCCCTTTCTTACTTAGTAGTATATACATCGTTTTGAGTTCACAAATCTTCAAATACTACCAACTCTATATTATATCTGTAGAGCTGCTTAAACTAAAAACTTGAGAAATTGGCTTAGATAAGGTACTAAAAGCTTATCTTGTTCGCCGATCGAATTCCGATGTCACTCATATCGCGATGGATTCCACATGAACGGTGCGTGCGAGGTTACAGAAATTAAAATGTTCGAACTATCTGTCATGGGGACAGTAAACATATTACCGGTACATTCACCACCAATCGAAAGCTCTCAGATATCAGCCTGAAATCTTCTTTTCAAACATTATTATATGTAACTAAGTTTCTTTCATGCATACTGTAATCGTGTCAAGTTGAGTATCATATTTTAGGCATAAAATAGTATCAGTTTGCGCAACCCCATAGTAGAGAAATTAGTTACCGTTTCTCAAATGAGGTATCTTCTTGGCTCTCTAAGAGTAAAAGAAGCGCTCATTTCCTCCTTAATTTGTGATTATTTGATAATTTGGATATATCTTGATTATTTTTCTGCTGCGTCACGGTTCATATCTGATACATGTGATACAGCAAGGTTAAAACTTAACACAATGTTACGTTTTTACCTCTAAAAACCTTGCACATTAAAAAGTTAGGTCAATGGTTTCGCAAATAACTATCAGACTTTTCCTAGAATCAGCCATTGTAAGAGCCTTGTAAACTATGGATGCAATTCGATAGGTGAGCACCAATCTTCTACGGTACGTACACTTAAACCCTTTAATTGTTGATCATGTAAGCAATGTAGCTCAAGCGATTGACCTATCGCAGAACCTGGGCGGCTACGCTACAAGAGAAGTTTTACGTCACATAAGTAGATTGTTATAGGAAGTGGTCGCAGATGGCAAACCGATGAAGGCACTTTGGTGCCCAATGTGGCCTACTACCGGTTTCAAGTTTCTGAGACAACCAGCTGCTCGTTGCTGCTTTCAGTTTCCCACGATCAGATCGCGGCTGGTAGATAGTGCGCGCATAGATTAAAGAAGGATAGACCTCCTAAACCTGTCTTCTTTTGAGTATACAGCTGTCCGGCATGCATTTCAAAATTTGGTAGACTATAATGTGCATAGGAGGGGTATTCTTGAAGAATTCTGTTGCAGAGCCGTCTTCATGCGCACTCAGAATTCTCTGTGAAGGTCCAGACTAGATTTACTCTGCCGCTTGTGAAGCTTACTTTTACCGTAAGGTTCAGTGCCTATATTAACTAGTGAACAATAGGCGGGGCTTGGTGCCTCTTTAAGTTTCCTATACTGCAGGGTAACATGTTGTGCTTGACGCGAAAGAAGAGTTACGGAAAAAATGTTTTGAGAAATATGTCTCAAAATTCAAGAAAATTCTCTAGGAAAAGAAACGTAGCGTTCGTGAGCTTCACATGATCCATATGTTTTCTGCAACAAAGCTGAGATCAAAACAACAAAGATAAGAATTTGAGCATTTTTGAACTTGAGAATCTCAAGTCACAAAGAGAATACCTTCTTGCTATTATCAAATCGTCATGTCACTCAGCTCATTCGTATATCGCCGAGTCAAGCAACGTAGGTATGGCTCTCTACTGGGAATCGGCCTTGTTTGTCTACTAGCTATTTCATTCGTGTGTAAACACATTATAAGCGTTGGATATTTCAATGACATAGAACCTAGCTCAAGTTTTGATTCAGAAGATACGTTAACACCTGTTTTCGACGTATCGAAAAGAATAGCCTATATTTCGCGTCATTCGGGTACTACCGTGGATTTCAAGTATATGGCAGAACATTTACAACTTGAAAATGTGGATTATTACGATGCATCCGAGGCCTTTGAGGTGTTTGCTCCAGCCAAAGATTATAGAGAGCAAGTCACGTCAGGAGAGGTTGAGAAATTCTGCATGACTTATGATGCAATTTTCATTTCCGATAAATTAGCAGATGGTTGGCCATTTATAATGGATGGTGAACAACCTTGCCAAAATATTTTCTTTATTGTCACGAATAGATTTGATGTGGCTGCCCCAGAAGGTGATGGCTACGACGCGTATATAAAGGATTTCAATCATTCTCTGAACAGAGATGATGAATATCGCGCCAAAATCATCGTAAACAATGCCTTTGAAGTTCCTTATATGATTGATAGGGGCGTTGATAACCCAGATTATCAACCGTTGATTAGGCCGTTTGGCTTCAATTCCGTTTCGGCCCAAAAGGTGAATGTTGAGGATAACGAGGTCCCGTGCATGATCATTGGTCGCGTTGATCAGGACAAGATTTTGATGAATGATTTGGTTCGTCAATATACAAATCATGAATGCAAGGTCTTCAAAAAGCATTACGGTGGTCCAAGGACCCTAAGTTTATACCAATCCATTGTGGTGCATCTGCCCTATCAAGTCTCGATCATGAAGATGTGGGAGAATCTTGCTTACGGGGTGTTAATGGCTGTCCCTTCGCCGGAATTTTTTAACAAGATTTGTGCCGAAAATAAATGCACTGAAGTCAAGGATGCATTCGAAACGAAAAAAGTCGTTGGAGAAGAAATATGGTATAAATACCTAGATTTCTACCTACCGGAGTGGGAAAAATGTTTCATTAAGTTTGACAGCTGGGAAGAACTGGACACAATTCTTACTGAAAAAAAATATATGCAGAACATCAACCATTGTAGGGATAAGATGGAAGATCTGAGAGAGCTGGGTTTGCAATCGTGGAAAGAAGTGCTACTTAATCTTCAATAATTTACTCTCAGGATTGCTATGTGAAACGATTTCACATTATTCTTATTGCATTTATGTTATTGAGAAATGTACTTTATCAGATATGTATACTTTATCTAAGCTTGTTATTACAATGATCGCTCTGAGTTACATTGTTTCTTGTTTTCTTAATTAGCTTGAAACAATTTAAATATGGTATAATATTTTGCTGTCTTTATTGAGTAATGTACACCTCATCCGTCATCCCACTAATCAAAACATTCAGACTTTTAGATAACGCAATAAAATGCAATAAACTTGGTTAATTTCGGACTTGCTGATATGTGGATTGTCATTGGTGTAGCCAATTTTCGATCTCAAAGTTAGCGAATATTCAGCCCCGCGAGGCCGAACCTTTGTAAACAAAACACAGCTTCCGCATTTATCGCGCATTACTTCGAAATTTCATCAATTTTGGATGGCAAGAGGTGGTAAGGCTGTTCTCTGCAAGTTGGCCAGGGGTTAAGAATGGATGAAACGGAACTCGAGTCAGAATTTGTTCAAAAGTATGGTCCCATAAAGGTCAACTGGATAACGCCGCCCGATGCCAACGGGTTGATTGTGAAACCTTATGCATTGAACTACTTTTTTGACGGAAAGCTGCATAGAACAAGAGGGGAACGAGGTTCCGCAACCTTTGAGTTGTTCTTCGATCTACTGTACGTTGGAATTGTAAGTAACCTGGCGGAGGCGGCAATCGAGGAAGCAACGGGTGCGTCTCTGGGAAAGTATATTCTGCTATTCATGGGTGCATGGCAGATCTGGAGTGATATGAGAGAGTTTATGGATTACTACTATAATAATGACATCACTCAGAAACTGTATGTCCTGTGGATTATGGTTCTCCTAGTTATTTACGCAAACAATGCCAACTATGTACTCGAATCGAAGCAAATAACGGGTTTGGTGGTGGGAACATACATAATCGCCAGATTCTCGGCATTCCTTCTGACGTTTGTCTATACTTTTTTTGTCGGTGAGCATAGGGGACAAATGAGGTGGTTTACCTTGGTTTCCTGTGTATCGCTGCTGATGGCGGGTTTCATCATCATAGCACCACTCCGTGGTAAGATTGCCATAGCAGCAATTTGCTTTGGATACGATGTGATTATATCCACAATTATATTCCATCCTTGGTTCAAAAAGAAAATCAGGGCCGAGTACTCCACCGCTATCAATATCGAGCATGAAGTAGAAAGGCATGGTGCCTTCGTTGTTATTGCCCTAGGCGAATATCTGTATACCATAGTTTCTTCATCCCCAGCCCAAATGGGGTTCAATGAACGAACAGCGAGGGCCATATGTGTTTTAGTTACCGCCTACTGTTTGTGCTGGTTTTACTTTCGTGGTGAAGGATCGAATAAAGCAGTCCACGCTCTAAGAAGAAGTGTTTTCTCGGCTTATGGTTGGATCTATGCTCACATTCCGCTAATTTTATCCTTAATTATATCTGCCGATGCCGCTGGCGCTCTCACTAAATCACATCAGTTGTATCCTTATCAACACACTGAAAATTTGAAAGCTAAGTCAGAACTTTCCGACAGTGGTTCAAATGAAGAGAATCCCAATTATCTTCATTCTGTGCAACTATTTTATGCGGGAGGGCTTGCTGTGGCACTTTTGACTATGACCGCAATCGCGCTTTTTGATAAAAGTTTAGATCCCAATGGAAGTAAGAGGTTACCATTGTATATCCGATTGTCCCCACGTATTTTAATTGCCGGCACGATTTTTGGAATATCATTTTCTTCTATGAAAATAACTCTTTTCATGGGACTTTCAGCATTGTTTTTAACTATCCAACTGATATTTGAGAGTTTTTCTGAGATTACCGTCAGTTGCAACCAATAAGACGGCGGTATATTTCCAAAGGCAAATTTTCATTGAAAGATTCCAAGCTCCTGTAAGGCGTTGATATAGTTCAGCGGTTTAACCGACTTATAAGAAAATGCTGGTCAAGCGGCTTTTGTGAGTCTCAGATTTAATAACATTACTCTTGATTTTCTAGTCCTCACGCACATTGGAACAAACGTATCTTTTTGTTTCTTGAATCAGAGTAGTGGTGTTTGGTCTATACATAAAAAATATTGTACATAATCACAGGTTTCAAAAGATCAGTAGCGAACATTTAACGAGGATTGTGTTCTAAAATGCAAAGCGGCAGTTGCCTTAAAATTGAAAAGTGAGTTAGTTTACAATATATGTACAGCCAAGAAAATGAGATTTACAGAGATTATTCATTAGATGTTGTGGATTGTGCCAACATGAATTCCAACTTCGGCTCAAGAATGCGCACTATCGCTTTTTTCTTGTTGAGCTCGTTTTTTCAGTTGGTTGGTTCGATGTTAATCTCTCATAGTTCACGTGAGAATACTCAAAAGTCAGATCTTACATAAATATTGAAAAAAGGTCAATTTTTACCTTTGATTGCCTAAACTTTAATTTTTGATGTCAGTGTCTTTCAAAAAGCCACAGCGGATGCATTGAATGAAAACTATAAAAAGAATAGAGTATTGGAATGAATACCATTTCGCCATGTAGCAAATGTAGCAAGACTTACATTATTTGTTTCTAATAATCGTGTTGCTTATCGATGATAAGAATGTCATAATGGCTAATGCTCAGAAGAAGAAAGTGACGAGGGGTTTATTGGCATGTGATACTTGCCGTTTGAGCAAGGTAAAATGTTCCTACAGTGGAACCCTCATCGGAAAATGTCAAAGATGCGAGAGGAATAACTATACCTGCAAATATTCTCCTAAAGTCTCGCAACTTCGAAAAAAATCCATCGAAAGACTGAGGAATCTTCACGCAACGTCTGCCTTATGGAGTACTGATTTGGACAGGGAAATTTCACCTACAGATAGAAAAAGCGATACCAAAAAGTCTGCTGGCGTTGAACTCGAGCCTAAAATAGGAGGGCTAACGTCTAAGAAACAGGAACCATGCCCACTTATGTATGACGCGGCGGGTCATATTCGCGTTATGTTTCCAAATAAAAAGACGTTATTAGAAGTGTCTGAAATATTTTTCAAGAACCAGTATCAAGGCATCTTTCCATTCATACATAAACCATCGTTTCAAGCATTTATTAGATCCAAAGAGTTCGAACCCTCCAATTATATCAATAAATACTATGAGATTTATGAGAAAGAGCCCTCTAAATATGCCTCTTCTTTATATGCACCTGACCCTCTTGTGCTGTTAGCAATTTTAGCTTTGTGCGCAAGACTACACCCAACTCTCATTCTTACGTATGGCCATTTTGAAGAATCAGCATGCCCAGAGCATTTTGAGCCACTTTCTTTCGAACAGCAGACCAGCGGAATACCTGAGAAGCTAAGAATTGTCACAAATCCCTCTAACGCATCTAATTATTTTGCTTGGCATACAAGAAATAGGCTAAAAGACGCATTTGATAGTCCATCAATTCAGCGCGTTCAGGCATTGACCATGCTGAGTAGTCATGAGTGGGGTGAGACAAACGCGGCTAGAAGTTTTCTATATATCGGATTAGCGTCCAGAATGGCACTGGTGCTGGGCATGGGCTCTCCCAATGGCATATGTTACAAGGATAGCGATAAAGCTATTGAGATGGTTGCTCGTCGTTCAGATAATTTGCACGATAAGGAAACTAAGAAGAAATGGGCGTACATTATCTTGGAATCTAAGCGTAGAACAGTATGGTCTGTTTATATGATGGATAGATGCATATCAAGCGGCAGACGTCGGTCATCTTCCATAAATATAGAAGACCTTCAAATTCCCTTACCGTCACCTGAAGAGAATTTTGTATTCGGACAAGCTATCACATCTTTGAATTACTATGAACTTGTTGACAGAATTGAAACACAAAGTCACGATCCCGACTTGCTTGACGAAGGAATAAGAAGAGAGATTTCTGAATGCTCATCCTACGCTTTCACAATCCGCATATTTGAAGTTTGGGCAAGTATCGGTAAATGGGTGGGGGAGGGGGGTTCGCGAGAAGAACAACTTGGGCCCTGGATGAAGTCATCTAACTATTATAGGCTTTCCAATAAAATTGATATGATAGAAAATAGCTTACCCTCACAGTTGAAATTTAATTCTTCAAACTTAAACGCTCATATAGCAGAAAATAAGGCAGGAATTTTTGGCTATCTTCATTGTCTATTATTCATATCGAGGATATTTTTGAACAGAGAATACTTCTACTTCAATCCCGATTCATTACCAGAAGGGTGGTGGCAAGAAACAACTGCTAAATTATTCTCAACAATCAAAACTTCAACGACTCTGCTAGAAAGTTTGTCATCCGCAGACCTTATGGTTGTGGCACCTTTCACAGGTTTTGAGATTTTCACCAATGCAGGAACAAGCCTATATCTGGACACATTTCCACAACCACTACTTGAACAATATTTTCCATCAAAACTTTCGAAGGATTATTTTCCGAAAAATTTGCAGTCACTCAAACGGGATTTTAAAAAGCTAGCTCTTCAAAACATACGTCTTTTACAGAAATGGGGTGGTGTGTGGTCTTTGTGCAAATTGTGGATGAATTGGGCCTCACAGATGCAGAAAACTTGCAAATGTCTAGGGCAACTGATAGCGTTGGATTCCGCCAAGAAAGCTCCTTTGCGATTGGCTTTGCGAGATTATGGTCAAAATGAAATTGTAGAAGATAATGATTATATCAAGCAGAATTCTGATGAAGTTGAGAAAACAAAATCACTTGAAAACTTGATGGCTGGACTAACAATTCTTAACCCGCAAGAAGATATCGATACACAAATTTCCACATCATTGCTCGAAAAAAAGGCAGATTATGAAAATGTATCTGCCAAGCTGATCGAGAATAGGGATTTAATTGGTCTAGAATACCTAGAAAGTATGGACCCAAGCTTCTTTCTTCCTGGTTGGTATGACGTTATTACCCTCGAAAGTCCGACAGAAACTCTGTACTGATGTTTTCCAACTAAAGGGTACCTATACACACTTTACCGGTGAAAATCGTGAAGCAAGTTGAGTTAGCTGGTTTTATTCATTAGATAGTTATCGATAAATTTCAATTTTCCGGGCAGAAACATTAGGCGGTGACAGAGTTTCAAGTCTGGGATATGAATGTAAAGATTATTTGTACAGCTTATCCTGGCCTCCTACATATCGAGACGCGGAACAAAAATCTCTTTTCAACCCCTTTAAGAATAATAAATCTGATATGACTAAAATTGTGCTAAAATCATACCTATTTAAAGTACCTCAAAATTCTTAGACTGATATGCAGATACATATTTGCATTTTCGGATTAATTTGATGAATTGAAAGATTTCGAGATAAGCTCCGATAAGTATGTGAACGACACACCTGCCTCAATGTTAGCTGCGGCTATCAAATGCATATTAAATTTTGTATATCTATTCTAGTTGTTAATATTTTCAATATAATCAGTCTAGTAATTATTAAAAATATGAATAATAACAATTATTTCAGCACCTCATCAATAAAAAACAATATAAGAATTATCAAATAATAACTAAATAAGAGGTATAAATGATTAATGGTTCAAATCCAATATGATGTGCTACCGATACATGACAATTATTCATTCAATGATCAACATCAAAATTTCATTAGAGCGTTGCCGTTAATTTGGAAACCTAAAATCAAGGCGCTTCATACCAATAACGCTTGTGGTCTTGGTATAGTTTTCTTGCTCTTCCTTGGACATAGCATTCCATAACCGCTCTTTCTGCTTATTTCTATAAGTATAATATGCTTTGGTCACAAATGTAAAGAATATATTGAAGCAAGTAATACCCAAAATCACTTTGTTTCCTTTGACATAATAAGGAGCGTCAGACGTTCTGTAGATATTCGCCGAAATGATGCTTCCAATTTGGTAACTCATATTATACAACGCTGTTCCTACCGCGCGTGCTCTAACTGAATTTGACATTTGAGACACCCATCCTGCTAGAATCGCATGAGTGTAAGGTAGCCCCAAAATACCAGTCAGAAGTACATATTTGACCCAATTGTTTGCGTCGGTTGGCAAAGCAACAAGAGCCGTAATAAAGGGAAAAACAAACCAATTGGCAATTCCAACGCAGAGTGCCTTTTCTTTAAGCTTGTGTGATATGAAAACAGCTGTTGGCAAGTTTATGAGAAACAAAAATTGCCCAGGAATGGCTAACACATTCGAAAGAAATGTGGAATACCCCATGCTCTTCAAAATTAGTGATAAATAAGAAGTGACGGGTTGGAAAGGAATAAACGCCATGATTCCTTGTATGAATAACGGCCACAAGTCAAATTCGCATAAGGTGTACACAATCTCTTTCAAACTGACAGGCTGTCTATTGTTCATATCACCTTTGGCAGGATCGTCACGCAATATTTTATTGATCAAGATTTTTTCTTCGTATTCTGCAAAGTACGACTTGCCCTTATAGAATGCAGCTTCGCCAGTCTGGGTAGGTCCACGTCTCATAAAATAAAATGAAGCCGCTCCAACAGCTAAGGAAATAAATCCTTCAATGATGAATAAGTATTGCCAGCCTGCCAAGTTATGAATTCCACGCATCTCTATGATGCCGGATGCTAGAAGGGATCCTAATATTTGAAAGAGGGGAATGGCAGTCCAGAATACACCTAGTCGAAGAATCAACTCTTCTCCGGTGTAATAATATGACAAGTAGAGTATATTATCGGGTATGAAACCGCCTTGCAGTACCCCCAGTAGACACCGAATACCAATATATTGGGCGCGGCTCTTCAATACAGCCTGTGTAATACAAACAATGCTCCAAAACACAATCTGGAAGGGAATCACTCTTTCAGGGCCGAATCGCTTAGATAGTAAATTTCCTGGTAACTCAGCAATCAAAAAACAGAAGAGATACACCGTCTGCCCGAGGTTATAGTCGTCCGTAGTCATTTTCAAGTCATTGACAAAATTATCAGAGACAGCCCTGGTAATATTCCTCCTAATTAGATCAAGAGAACAAAACATAATAAAAACCCACAAGAAGATTTTAAAATCAATTTTCCTGGTTAATCTCTTCTCGTCTTTCTTACTCCATGAAAAATCTGGATCGAATCTTCTCAGTCCTTCATAGCCACTGGATTCGTATATATTCCTCCAGCGCTCAGCTTCTTTGGGGTCGATAAATGGATTGCTCCGCACATCTTCAAGGTCAGAGTCTACTGTTACGTCTGACAACGAAGATTGATTTTTCTCCACAACTTGAATAGGGTCTTTGTTTGACATTTAGAGTTCACGAAAGATGTCTATACGTTTCAGTAAGAGAAGAGAGAATTAGCTGTATGTTACAATTGACTCATACATGGTTATCGATGTAGTTTACCACTGGCTATTTATATCATTGAAGCCTCGCAATAATCGTTTGTGCAAGGATCAATAAGAAGCATAAGAAACTAACCACATAGCCTAATATTTCATGTAAAACTCTACTAGGTCAGATTGTCTCAAGTAATTTAAGACTTTAAACGTAGACTATGCAGTTGTGTATGTTTGTATGCGTATACACTACCTGTTAACAAACGGTAAAACCACCAACCTGATCACCTAGCTCTCCTGCATAGTATTTCAACTCGATTCAGAAATCATTACTCACCATATTTTGACCTTTAGATTGATTCTTCGTTTCGGCTGACACTTCGGCTGACACTTCGGCTGACACTTCGGTTGGCTCTTCGGTTGACTCTTCGGCTGGCGCTCGGCTGGAAATCCATATGAATGATTTTCTCAGAAATGTCCCTAGAAAGGCCCTGAAATTCTGGAGATCCATTTCGTTCAAACATGCATAAGCTTCATGTAGTAATTAGGGTACTTAACATCTAGGAATGATTCAAGGGCAATGTACTTATGGAGCAGATCCCTAACTGTTGCAGAAGGTGTGGTGGCTTCTTTACAGGGATTGTGGTGGCTTCCCATGATTCATCTTACCATGATCTTTAAAGCACAATATCATGAAAGGCATCTTGAATCAACAGCTATAAAAAAGGGATGCCTTTCATTATGGCTAATTGAGTACCTTTTCCATATTGAACTCATGAAGTTGCATACGCAGAAGTTTGCAAAAAGTTATTCATGAGATTAACCAATTTCTTATTGCAAGCAGCTATTTTGCTCAAGAGTGCGCTCGGTGACTGGCAATTCAAGTCGAGATCGGACTTGTCAGTTCCTCGCTTGAATATCACCATTCCCGCAACAGAAGACGCTTCACCAGGCTATCTATTCGCAGCACCTTTCTCTGGTTATGCAGATAACAAAAACCATGGGCCCAGACAAGCTGCTCCATATATTTTTACTGATAAAGGGGAACTTATTTGGTCTGGCTTTTCTTATTTCTCGATATGGGCAACAAACTTTCAATATGGAAAAGTTAACGGGGAAGATAGACTATTCTCATTCGAAGGCTCTCATAATCCAGATTATGGACATGGTCACGGTCATATAACTTTCCTGGACAGTAATTACGAGACTGTAAAAGAATTAAGGGCAGGTAAACACAAAATAATTGATAAACATGAATTCCACATAATTGGGGAAAAGACTGGTCTGGTTCAGATTTATCAGCCTGTTCCGAGAGACTTAAGGCCATATGGAGCCGGTGCAGCGCAGCAGTGGATTGTTAATGCTATATTTCAGGAGATAGACATTGAGAGCGGCGAAGTACTATTTGAATGGTCTTCTTTGGATTGGATCTCTCCGGAAGAGTCTGTTCTTCCAGTAAATGAGGGTCAAGCTGGCTCAGGGTTCAACTCTAGTGATGCCTGGGACTACTTCCATATAAACTCGGTTGACAAAGACTTGGAAGGTAATTACTTGATTTCAGCTAGAGATGCAGCTGCATTGTATAAAATCAATGGTACCAGTGGAGAAATTTTATGGAAGCTGGGAGGACTACCAGACAAAACGAGCTCTTCGTTTGATTCAGACTTTACCTTCTCCTTTCAACATCATGCAAGATATTTGAGCACTAAGGGATCTAAGCAGAGAATCTCGTTCTATGATAATTCAGCACATGGTACTGAAAACAAGGAAGGGAAGGTGGTAAGCTATTCCAAGACATCAGCCGGTAAGATTATTGAGGTCGATACAAACGTATGGAAGGCCACTCTGCTTCAAGATTATTTGCCACCTGATGACTTGTTATCCAAATCCCAGGGTTCGACACAAGTTCTACCAAATAGTAATGTAATTGTCAACTGGGGCTCCGAAGGTGCCGTAACCGAATATACGCCCGATGGCAGGGCAATTTTTCACGCTTATTTTGACTCTGGTTCTTTGGGAGATAAAGTTGAAAATTACAGAACCTTTAAATTCAACTGGACGGGTATTCCCAATGAGGACATTGCCATTGTCAGTGAAATTTCAGACTCCGATGAAACGCACGTGTATGTTTCTTGGAATGGAGATACGAGAACAAAAGTATGGAGATTCTTCTCAGAAGGCATCAATGGTGATAGAACCTTTTTGGGCGAGGCTAACAAGACCGGATTCGAAACGCATTTCAAGGTGAAAGAAAAATCCATTGAGAAAGTGGTCACAGAGGCCATCGGACACGAAGGTGAACTTTTAGCAACTTCTGATCCAACTGTTTCTCAACGTGAAATTTTGCCCCAAGGAAAGAAGATGACTTCCAGTGTTCTCAACTACTTTGAATGGAGAAATTTGAGGTCCTCTTGCCATTTAAGTATTTTTTGAATAGTTAAGGGGCCACCAGAAGCCAGTTGCCTTGAAACGTTTTTAGTTATTTACTTACTGAGCAACAAAACAGTTTGAATCTTAATTTTCTTACGTAAATCATCCGCTCAGGGTACAATAACTGGAGCAGGTACACATCAGGTGTGGACGTGAACGTAGCATGAGAGGCCGTGATTTCTTTTTGAGCCAATATCATATATCTCAGTCTCCACTTTAATTTTATGCGGTAAACCGAAAAAGCTGTTTAAGTTTTCAGTGTTGTAAGCTCTTTTTTCCCTCATGTTTTATCTGCAACAGCTGAGCTTATTTTGAGATCTCTTAATTATTCCTTTCATTTAAAATTGGAAATTTGACACTGATCAAGTTTCTTGAAGTAGGCAGAGGTTTCGCCGCGCCAGTGCGAATCATGGCTGTCGATTCCAGCAAATCATGTTGAGATATACTTAGACGAGCAATAACCGCTTAAAGCCATAGAGGACTATAATAATTCATTTCGTATTACTCATAATCATTTGATATCTTGTGTTTCACTTTTTGACTAAATGTTGATCAAGATTAACATTTCATGGATTTGTAACAAGGTATCCCACAAAAAGGAAAACATTTGCGTGCCTCTAATCTATATTCACGTTTAATTGAAACTCGCAATTTTGTTTTGTATCTAAATGAGTGATTATTTATGCAAGTTAAGTCATTCCTAATAAATAAGTAAATTGAATTGAGTAGTTCAATATTCGTATGCCTGCTCCAAAATGGCGATAACTTCTTCCTTAGTGAATTGAATTGGATTTGTCAAGCGGCAAGCATCATTCATAGCATTCTCAGCCAAAATTTCGAAATCTTCCTTCTTAACACCCAACTCTTTCAAATTTCTAGGAATATCCAACTGTCTTGTAAGCTTGTGCAAAGCTTCAACAGTAGCATCGGCAGTATGAATAGATTCACCAAGATGACCAGCGATTTCACCTAATCTCTCACCAGCGATCTTGCACTTCTTGTTGAAGCTTTGAACATGTGGTAACAAAACAGCATTGCAGACACCGTGTGGCAAATGGTAAAAACCACCCAACTGATGAGCTAAAGCGTGAACGTAACCTAAAGAGGCATTGTTGAAAGCCATACCGGCTAGATATTCAGCATAGCACATATCGGTTCTAGCTTTTTTGTCAGAACCTTTTTTGTAGACTTCAATCAGACTTTCTTGAATCAGATCGATACCCTTAATGGCACAAGCGTCAGTAATTGGGTTTGCTGCCGTTGAAACGTAAGCTTCGATACAGTGAGTCAAAGCATCCATACCAGTAGCAGCAGTCAAGGCTGGTGGCAAACCGTACATTAGGGATGGATCATTAATTGCAACAGCAGGTGTAACGTGGTTGTCAATAATGGCCATTTTGATTTTTTTTTCTTCGTTAGAGATAATTGTAAATCTAGTCATTTCCGAGGCAGTACCTGCCGTGGTGTTGATGGCAAATAATGGCAAACCAGGCTTTTGGGAACGGTTTACACCTTCATAATCACCAATTTCTCCTCCATTAGTTGCCAATAATGCAATTGCCTTCGCATTATCATGAGCGGAACCACCACCAAGAGAGACAACGGCGTCAGAATTTTGGGTCTTTAAGATTTTTAACCCTTCCTGAACATTTTTAACATTTGGGTTTGGTTGAGTTTTATCGTAGACACTAACTTGAACACCAGCGTTTTTCAATAAATCAGCCACTTTGTCAGACAAACCAATTTTGGCGATACCAGGATCTGTCACGATCAACACATTCTTGAAGTTTTTACTTTTAAGGAAACTGATAGATTCTTCTAATGCTCCTTCACCAAAATAAGAAATTGGTGGGATGTAAAAACCAGTTACTGATGACATTTTCTTGTAGTTATTTGTTATTTTTTTATTCATGCATGATGAAAATAATATGTGGTTACTAAACGGGCGCTTATATATGACGCGCCATAGCAGAGAACTTTTCATAACCTCTAATGTACCAAGTTGAAAGAAGTGGAATGTCAGACAACGACGTATACAAAACTGTGCTGTCGTATGATGATTTGACAGCACCATATGATAAGTAAAGAAGTGTATGATTATCACGCAATGTTTTATACTTTTTTCAATGACCTTCCTACCATTATATGAGCGCTCCGATACATTGGATTTGTTTTGCAACCACCTAGTAGGTGATGTTTTTTCTTACAGCTTGCAGGTAATTGTCAGAGTCCAATAATTTCATATTAGCTGCAATATGATATCGAGATGACTATAGATTTGAGCTGGCAGCCTTTACTGCTCTTTTTCATATCACTGTGCCTTGCGAGCGTCACTCTATTGCTGATATTGAATATTCAACATACTGAGTTATCTTACACTCCATAGCGTAGGTCCAGCTGCTGAGCCCAAAAATTTAGGTTACTCCATTCTCTATAGAGGGTCAAACGTATATTCAACTTGATAATAAAAACCCTTGCCATCCGATTTCAATAAAGATCCTCAACATCTCTTAAAGTATGTTTAACGGCGCAGAATAATTAGGCTATGAGCGACATAAGCTGTCTCGACGACAGAAGCTCAAGCTTTTTGTAAGCCAATCACAAATACTGACTGAAATCAAGAGATGGTTATAACTGAGAATTTGTTTTTACATATAAGTAGCGCTGTAAAGAAGGCAGGTACAAATAATATACTACCCAGGATTACTGGCAATACTCATACGCTTGTATTGCATTAGCTAGGTAAACTAAAATTTTTATGTCGTAACCATAGAGACAGCTTCATACATGAATGCTCCAGAAAGACTTATCATTATTTAAGATTCTAATACGCTATTCCATTGGTAGCGAATCTCTTTGTATGGGAGTTTACGTCAGTAGCTTCGTTCCCCACAAATTCAGCCAAAGACACTCCAACTTTCTTGAGTGTATGATTTGTTATTGCAGTCTCTTGAGGTCACAAGTAATTCCTGATAATGCAGATCGCGAATGATACCCGCTAGTACAGATCGCAAATCATTCCCGATAATACAGATAGTGAAAGAACTATGGGGGTCTGCTGTCTTGGGCGTTAAGATTACCTACTGCTTGGGAGCATTATTTCCAAAAATGTTTTTTATTGAAAAGTAGTCAGGGTCTATCATACGAATATATATTATATACTTCATTTTCCTAACGAAATGGTGGGTAATAGGTATATTGAACTGTTGATCATAAATTCCCATGCAAATGCAAAAGTTTCTTGACTTTAAATTTCTTGTGCGCCTTAAATTTGCGTTTTACAGCGTTTTCACGCAAGTAAACGCATGGCGACCTCAAATGTTGCGAATGTTGCACCATTCACTGGCAAAGATCTAAACATGGTAGGAGCGAACCCTTTCATGAAAGCAGGTAAACCACGGTTGACATAAATGGCTCTTGCTACTTGTAAAAAGTTGTTACCATGAACTGGTGTGTGTAATCTGTCGGATTGCATAACAGATTTTATGACATCAAACGGATATGTCGTTGCCCAGAATAAAGCTCCTGAAAAGGCACCAAACAGGCATACTTTCCAAGTAGGAATATCCTCTCTTCTTATCCCCTTCTTCATTTGGGCATTTGTGAGGGCCTCATATGTCAAAAAATATACACCAAATCCATGAGAAGTCCTCAACATCGTAGCGGAAAGTCCACGCATCAAAACACCTTGCTTCAACAATTTTTTGAAACAGTCAAGAGAGCCCCGATACTCACTGACTGCTGATGATTTGGTCTGAAGTTGAAGACGAATTCTAACATGTTCAATAGGAGTCGCCAGAAAAGCGTTCGCAGAACCGCTAACGGCACCACACACATAATACTGCGAAAGTGACAAATGCCTATCTTCGCCACCATTCTTCTTATGAAAGTATCTCTTCATTGCTTCGTTGACACCAAATTGACATGAAACACAGGCACCAATCCCGACAAGCGGTGCCCAAGTACCCTTGTAAAACGCTAGTATTCCCTCATTTTTAACTAGATTCCTGATCACTTGCAGCGCAGTAGAATGTGCTGGAGATGTTTGCAACCTAACTTTCGTTATATCAAAGGGTTGACCAACTAAAACTTGCGCAATACCACTAATTGTCCCCGCTGTAATGTCTTTAGCGGTTCTTCTGAAATTACGAGTTTGGTCAATATCATCAACTACCTGAGGAATAGTCAAGTCTTCTGACATTAATGCTAATCTTTCTAGATTTCTCTTGCGTTTAAATGCGTCAGGACCGCCCCGATGATATAGAATAACTCACCAGCGACTCATAGCTCTTCCCCAAGGATACGAATGGTCTCAAACTCTTCATTTAAGTATCTTCATCTTGAGCGAAATCAATACAAAGTTTTATCGATGCCCAAAAGGCATCTCATTCCAACATCGCGGCAAACAGCACGCGGAAGTTAAAACGCGACGGATGTTTACCCTCGAGAACAATGAAAAACCACACTTTCCACACAGATAACGAAAACAAGAGCTCTGAATTGCAAAACATGCTCATTAAAGCGATCCAAGATCTGAAGGGCCTTTCTAAATGGAACAGCAATTATGAGTACCAACAACATCAAGGTATGCCCCACGATAGATACCTGTACTCACATGAACTTTGAATATCCTGGGATCTGTTGTCCACGTTGAAACAGAGCAAGCTTCTTAGATGATCCGGTCGCTCTGCACGAGATTCATCGGGTTATCTTATCTCGCACAGAGATACTTTTTCCGGACGGTTCTTTTTTAGGCAACGAGATGCCGTTAAAAGATTCTTTATATCAGATAGTACGTAAAAGGATCGATACCTCGAGCTTTTTGGAGCCATGAGGCGTAGGTTGTTGCCGTTAAAGACATTTGGTTGCCAAGCTGGAATTATGATGTTGCACATGTTGTATTGACTAGCTATAAACGACCATAATGCCTGATGCTATGCAATCATGCAAATAAATAATAAATATAAATAATCTTCCATGAGTGATCGAAGTGTGCCTTCTGATGAGTCGCGGTGTTTCTTCTGTAGCGTTACTTGTTTCCACCTTCAATGTCATCGTTCTTTTCATCATCCTCCTCCTCCTCGTCTTCTTCTTCTTCTTCGTCAAATATCACCCAGTCTTCGAACCCATCGTCGAACAGCTCCAGTACTTTTTTCTCAACTTTCAAGAGATTTTCTTCATTCTTGGTGACTTTGACAAATTTTTCAAACTCGTCATCAGTTAACAAACATTCGTTTAAGGCCTTTGTCAATTTCTCCTGGTCGATGTTAAGACCAATGAATACTAACTCATTACGTCTGTCACCATAAGTACCTTCAAATTCTTGCTTGATCAGTTCAGCAGTTTCCTCTGGGATATCTTCCAAACCGGAAACATCGAACCATGGGATACCACCCTTCAAAGTCAACATAGGGCCAGCTGAAGACCATTCGCCCCTCATGATGTGTCTGGTAGCTAGCCAAAAGAAACCTTTAGAACGAAGCAAAGGACCGAACGGAGAGCTCTCCTTATTCTTAAGGATTTCTTTCTCGCTCAATGCTTGTTCATCATCATCATCATCATCATCATCATCGTCATCGTCATCGTCGTTTGTTTCATTTGTATTTGGTTCTTCGATATCATCACCGTCATAATCATCTTGTTCCACGTCCGCCATCGGAGTTTGTTCAATAATGAAAAACTTATCCTTCAGGGTATTGTAAAGTCTTTCTGGATGAAATGGTTTTCTAGAATTATAAACAAAATTGTTGACACCATATTCTTCGGTTTCAGGTTTGGGAGTGAGAACACTTCTAGTCTTATCACCAAACCCATCTCGCATAGTCATTTCGTTTATACTTTGCAACCAACCTGCAGAAGATGATGCCTTTTCAAAGTCATACAAACCTGTGTTGACTATTTCCTTCAAAGGAATATCACAATAATCCGCATGTAGTATCTTGGCAACAGGATTCAGATTTTTGATCATTTTCTCAATCTTGATTAGTTTCTTCTTCTTAATTCGAGATATTTTGTTGATAATAATAACATCTGAAAATTCAATTTGATCGATCATTAAATCGGTCACAGTACGTTCAGACTCACCCTGACCATTATCTCCCCATCTATGAGACAGAAACTGAGTTGTTTCAATGTTGGACAAAAAATTTAGCGAGTCAACTACAGTGACACAAGTATCGATTTTAGTAATCTTTTCTAAACCACCAAGAGCAAGGACTTTTTTCAATAAAACTTCTTCATCTTCAGTAACTCCTCCAGGGGTATCTAATAAAGTTTGAGAAAACTCGGTGGAAAATGTCTCAGCAACTTGCATTGGTTCTGCAATACCAGTAGATTCAATAATAATATAGTCGAAATCACCGTTTTCGAAAAAACCGACAAGCTCTTCCAGCAAGTCCCCACGTAAGGTACAGCAAATACATCCGTTTTGTAACTGGATCAGCTTTTCTTCCTTGTTGGAAACTTTATGGTTCTGAATCAACGTGGCGTCAACATTCAGCTCTGACATATCGTTGATAATAACAGCAATCTTCATCCCATGGGGAGAGGTAAGAATCTTTTCAAGGAGAGTAGTCTTACCTGAGCCTAGGAAACCCGACAGGATGGTCACAGGGATCGGTGGTCGTTCAGTCTGAGTCATCGTGGTTTTGTTGACTGTTTTGACCGATGAGAAGTAAGGTCATCGAACCAGAACTCCTTACAAGAGCAACAATTCTTATATAGGACGAAATCAAATTTCGCATAGCACATTAACGATGAAAATTTTTACGTTACTATTTTAACCATTACAGTAGAATAAATTTTTAAAATGTAGTTTTCAACTCATCTCTTACTTTTCTTCTTACTCGCTGTAACCCTTGAGGTGTGCAGTTATCTCTAGTAAGCCGGCGAGAAAAGATTCGCTCGAGCTGATGGTCAAGCAGATATGGAAACAGTTTAGGACCTTTGAAAATTGGCAATTTCAATTCCATGGCATGAGCTTCCTACTTGAGACCGTCGAGGTTATTACGATCCATCCATGTGCATTCATAGAAACAACTTTAACATACAACGCACAGTTTTTCAGGCAGTTTTGAATGACTTGGGAATGATCTTCAGAAACAGTTGCAAAAAAGGAAAGCTTGAAACGAATATGGTGTTTCTTTTTAATTATTTCCTCGAGGGATCACAATGAGTGACATCGGTCGTGCCATATTCACCAAGTTGCTTTTGAATATATTTGAATCTTTTCTCTTGGTTATACAAGAAGTTAAAAGGAGAATTGCTCTTGAACGCAGCCTCTTGAAGATTCAGATCTGCCTTGTTAAAGTAATTATACTCTCTCCCATTCCTTTACCTAAGTTTTCCTATGGAACACCGTAATTCTCGCAACTCTTTGCGGTATCTTTGAAAGCTTTCTTACACTGCTTCTGGGTTTGAATCAAAGGAGATCATATCCGAGGATGCCTACGCAGCACCAACGAAACCATGAAAAAACGGTCAACACGAGGTGCGTTGGTCCGTCTTCGAAGTTCTTCTGAGGAATAAATCTTGTTGGCACTCCCTTAGTCAATTGTTGAAATAAGATCACGCCATTTACGACTGGCGGTTAACTAACGTGATTGAACCGTGCATATTGGAGTAAAACGGAACTTAATTCTATGTCTTCACGTAGGGAATAACTTTATTTCTCCTCGCATTATTCAATTGTGCTCTTTTTGTTGGATGACAAATTAGTTGTATGCATCTCACGAATTGATGTATTAAAAACACGGGGAAATTCCTCCGTACCGCGCATCTTTTTATCCGAATAAAAGAAACAATTGTTCAGGAACGAAGGAAGAACTCATTACTTTCGTTTTTAAACAATAGGAAAACTGGGGTAAATGATGCCTAATTAAAGGAGTACTGTTGGAAAATAAATTAGTGCAATCTATTGTTTACCCCAATCAATCACCTTTAGACAACTATAACAATTGAGTGGAGCAACTGACTGGGAGAGTCGGAAAAACAAAGACAAGAAAAGCTATAAAACGTCAGACTGAAGGCAGCAATAAAGCGTACAACAATTATCTTAGCGTATACAAGCTAAACCAAGGTTTATATTATAAGCAAACAAACAGCAATGAAACTTTCAACTCCTTTATTTAGTTTTGCGGCTGCAGGTGTAGTCAGTTCTGCTAATAGCTCGAATGCTACTACCAGCAGCAATAACAGGCCGCTGATCCATTACACACCAGAAGATGGTTGGATGAATGATCCGAATGGGTTGTGGTATGATGCTAAGGATGATATTTGGCATCTGTATTTCCAATACAATCCGAATGATACTGTTTGGGGAGAACCTTTGTATTGGGGTCACAGTGTATCGGATGATTTGACTAATTGGAATTACTCTGGTCTTGCTATTGAACCGGCAAGGAATGATTCTGGTGCTTTCTCTGGGTCCATGGTAATAGATTACAATAATACCTCAGGATTTTATGATAATTCCACAGATCCGAGACAAAGAGCAGTTGCCATTTGGACTTATAACACGCCCGAGAATCAATCTCAGTACGTTAGTTATTCTTTAGATGGTGGTTACTCATTCATACAATATGGTAACGTCCTAGATATTAACTCAACTCAGTTCAGAGATCCTAAGGTTATATGGCATGACGAAACAGAGAAGTGGATTATGACTTTAGCTCATTCGCAAAAATTTGAGATCTTGATTTACTCATCAAGTGACTTAAAGGAGTGGGACTTAGAATCTTCATTTTCTCATGTGGGTTATATGGGATATCAATATGAGTGCCCCGGTTTAGTGAAAGTTCCTATTGTCAGAGCAACGAACAATAACGACACGTTGTCAGATGTGCCTTATGCCACTAGTACGTACTCAAACATAAGCGAGACTGAAGAAGCTTGGGTTATGTTCTTATCTATTAATCCTGGCGGTCCTCTCGGCGGTTCAGTTACTCAATATTTCATTGGTGATTTCAATGGTACTCATTTTGTTCCATTCACATCCCAAACGAGATTTGCCGATTTTGGAAAGGACTTTTATGCTTTACAAACCTTCTTCAATACGCCAAATGGTAAGGATGTCATGGGGATCGCGTGGGCATCTAATTGGCAATATGGTCAATTTGTTCCAACAGATGCATGGAGATCATCGATGAGTTTAGTGAGAAACTTCACTTTGCAAGAGTATGCTCCAAACGGTGAATCAATTGAACTCAATCTAAATAGTGTTCCGGTTTTTGATCGTAAACAACTGAAATCAAACACTACTTCCTTCAACATACAGAATAAAACTCTGGAAAAGGATGAAAGCATCTCTTTCAATTTGTCGCATGGTGTTACTGGCCTCTTGGACTTTACTTTGATTTGGTCTGTTAATGGCTCAGCATATGATAACCATGCTTTCGCTGATTTCTCAATATATTTAAAAGGTGCTAAAAACCAAAAGGAATACCTGAGATTAGGATATGAAGCTAATGCTGCCTCGTTTTTCTTAGACAGAGGGAACTCAGATGTGACATTTGTCAAAGAAAATCCATACTTTATTGATAAGTTGTCAGTGCTCAATGAACCATACGGAACTTCATCATCGGGTGCATCGGTGTACAAGGTATATGGTGTTGTTGACAGGAACATTTTAGAACTTTATTTTAATGATGGTTCCTCCGTTTCTACCAACCTCTTCTTTTTCAGTGACCATAATTATATTGGCAAGATCGAAGTGGTATCAGCTGTAGATTACGTTTTCAACATTGAGCAATTTACGATTAACGGTTTACGCAAGTAAATATGAATACTTAACAAACTATGTAGCTAAAAAGGACGTCTGAGCGTGTTCATTTTCTCGCTCATTTGTTGCCGCAATAGTAGATGCTTGAAGTTACTGAAAAGGGCTTTCAGATGACATACAAGACGGGGACTATGGTACACTCTTTCTTTCCATACTTAAATGCGCACAAGAAGACAGGAACCTCGTATTTAAATGGAAAGGCATGACTGGTTCCGTGCAGCAGCAGCTCCTCTCCGATAAGCAACTTGATAAAGCGATTGTTGCGAAGAACTGGATGCTAAATATAAAAAAGACTCTTTGTAGTTCATCTTGTAAAAAAACAACTGCATTGCGACTCCTATAACGAGAGCTCAGTGTGAAAATTGGAGATTTCGTTGATTTTGTTGATTTACATGATGTCTTTGGTTGCGGCGCCTTTCGTAGTGCTCTAAGTATTGAATTAACATACCTTCACATGCAATGATTTGAGTATTCCAAGGGACCGACGTGATACCATAAGCACTCAGTTCAGATTGCTCGCCCACAATCAAATTGGATTTCTTCGACACTGTGTGAAGCAACATATCACGGTCTTTTCTTGTGTAATGTGCAATAATAAAATCTTCTTTAGAATCACTCTTCAATTTCTTTTTTCTCTTCTTGGTATCAGGATCATCTAATAAACTAGGGGCATTTTCATCTAATACCAGGAGCTTATAATGGTCCGAAGGAATTAAAGGAGAGAAGCTAACATGCCAGCGCAAGTTAATATTGTTCAGACGTGAGTGCAAATCTCTATTACTGAATCCCCTTACCATCAAATGACTCGGCCCTCCCTGTTTCCCTTGGGAGGCAAAGATAAGCTCATACTCAGTCCTTACAAGGTCCAATTGACTATATATTTCGCAGAATGGAATCTTATATAAGCATAAATGGGTGTCTTGTTTAACAACTTTGAACTCAGAATATGGAGGACTATCTTCGTTTGACTGCAATATATACTTGTATATCATGAAAGTCGGAGAATTGCCAATTACATTTCCCATTTGATGCTCAATATGAAAGAGAGGCACACCAACACCATCTGGATCCAACGAAGAAAATTTGAATTCAGTTTGCTTGAACTTGTCAAAGGAATTCTCACTTGAAAAGAGGAAATAACCGTTATGACCAAAAATACTAGCTATTGGCATATTCCGATTCCTATTGAACTGAAATTCAGAATTTCTCTTCTCATTGCCTGAATCGATGCGAAATGCATCATCACCTCTGAGAGAATCTCGGAAGTACCCTAACATGTACTTAGAATGAATTGATGCGAGTTTGTATGTCTGTCCTTGTAATACGTATTGAACTCTAGGTTGCTAAGCCAGGGTGTTTTCACTCCTTACAACAAACGCCGACAAACAAAAAATATATACGTTCTAACTGAACAAGAACAACACAAGAACCGTACCTTGTCGATATTTACAGTCAGAATCGCCGAAGAAGCTATCAATGGCTTCAAGTATATCATATAATTAGTTCCACTCTCGTATCACGTGCATGACCATTCCATTTAAAAATTGGCAGAGAGGCTTGGCAATCATCATCCAAATATTTCTAAATAACCATCGAGACAAGAGCAAGGAGATGCGGGAAGAGCAAGGAGATACGGAACACAATATATGAATGATATAATATATTTATGGAAAAACGCTGACTGCCGCACCTCTGTTTAAAATATATCGAATGACCAGGAGATGGTCATATTCTGTTGGGCACCCAACATCTTGCTAATAGCTTTTTATCACCGATAATAACTTTCCGGATGTCCGTCCCAGCATCCTTCGATAGCCACTTAATCAACGGCATATCCTCCGATTACCGAAAGAGTCAAAACACCTTGAAGTGTCAGATCCCTTTACGGACTGAAAAGTGGATAAAATCACGAGCCCCACTACGCGCCCCGCGCCCCGCTTTTTCTTTAATAAATGAGATCTGAGACCGAATCGTTTTGCCGCTGGTGCGGATGATTAAATATCCTTGATTGCGAACTTTGAAGTGATAAACAAGCAATGAAATTCTTGGCAATCTGCTGAAGTTGCAGGGAGTCGTGGCTATCAGTAAGTGCCAAGGAGAGGAGTTTAGATGTTTAGTATATATACAGCATGAATCTCTGCCAATGCTCTTTTAATCCAGGGTTGTTAATCCGACAGTTCAACATATAAGATCATAGATATATATACATACATAATGGATCTAGACAACACTACCAAAAAGGATCTTACTGTTACTTACGTGGAGGATATTAAGAAAACAGACTCTAACGATTCTGGCGGGGTCGATGTGCATTCCCGTTACAAACCTGGCGTGCTGATTGCTGATGAAGAAGCAGAAGGAGAAGATGTTCCGGAAGTCCCACTTTTCATCTCTAGGGAAAATATTCCGGAATCGCTCAAGCATATGACGACAGAAGAGCTTGAAACATTGTCAAAGAAAACAATAAGGAAGATGGATTTAAGGATTTTGATTATGGTTTGTTGGATTTACATCTGCAATTATTTGGACAGAACCAATATTGCTTCCGCGAGACTAGGTGGATTGGAAGACGATCTTAAAATGACATCGACGCAATATCAAACTGTTATCTCTGTTTTGTTTGTTGGTTATATTACGATGCAAATCCCTGCCAATATTATTTTAAATCGTTTAGGCAGGCCTTCAATTTTCATTACTGTGATTATGACGGTTTGGGGTATCATTTCAACTTGTACAGGTGCTGTCCAAAGTTACCATGGACTTCTTGCAATTAGAGTGATGTTGGGATTCGTTGAATCTGGATTTTTTGGTTGCTGTTTATACTACTTGTCCTGTTGGTATACAAAAAGAGAACTTGGATTGAGAAACTCGATCCTCTACTCTGGTTCCTTGATTTCTGGAGCCTTCTCTGGGCTGATCAGTGCCGGTATTGTCAAACACATGGACGGTGTGAAGGGACTAAGAGCATGGCGTTGGTGTTTTATCATCGAAGGTGCAATTACAGTGGCAACTGTTCCACTTGCTTATTTCATCTTACCAGATAACCCAGCTAATACAAAATTCCTAAGCCAAGAAGAAAAAGATATGACTATGTGGAAACTAAAAATGGAGGTTGGTGACTCGGATGATGACAAAGCTGTTCTTGGTGACGGCGGACATAATTCCTTTAAGTTTGCATTAAAATTAGCCGGTCGCGATATTAAAGTGTGGTTACTAGCTGGATGCTTTACCTTTTTAGTGGCAGCAGCTGGTGTCACTAATTTCTTTCCCTCCGTAGTGGAAACTTTGAAGTTTGACAGTATGGTTACTCTATGTCTAACTGCTCCGCCTTATGTTATTGCTGTCGGGACAACATTTTTCTGGTCCTGGCATTCTGACCGTGTGGGTGAAAGATTTTGGCATGTTGTAGCGCCTCTGTTGATTGCACTGGTTGCATTTATCATCGCTGTATCAACTCTAAATACGGGTGCGCGCTATTTCGCTATGTGTTTAATGCCCACAGGTCTATACTGTTCTTACACTACAATTATTTCGTGGATGTCGGTGTCTGTGCCAAGACCACCACTCAAGAGAGCAATCGCTTTGTCGATAATGAACTGTCTAGCCAATTCGACATCAATCTGGAACGCTTTTCTATATCCTTCGAGCAGTGCTCCTCGTTATACTCTTGCAATGATCTGCAACTGTGCATTTATTGCATGTGCTGCTTTTTGTGCGATCCTTTTGAGATTTCATTTAAGCAGGTTGAATAATTCAATTTCCAAAGGACAAATGGACTGGTACCGTGAGTTAGGAAATGATGGATCGCAAATTAAGAAAACTTTTAGATACATGATATAGATTGTATTGTGGCGCTGTTTGGTTATATATTCACAAATTAATCTTTCATAGTTTTTATCCAAGCCAACGCTTGACTGCTATCACCAGAGTATTCTAATTGCAGCCAGGGAACGGAGATTCGAAATATGTTGCTCGTATTTATTCAGTGCAGCGGCATATATTTTTTTGACAGACGATCTTGAGGTGTTCGTGGCTAGGTCTAGGCAATACGAAAATAAAACTAATCGAAACGCCTCATCTGGGCATATCGATTGGTGCTGATGTGGTTTTAAAAGATGAAAAAGTGTCTTGTATTAAAAAAAAATACTTAAGTATATAGCTATACAAGACAAGCGTTTTATTTTTTTATTCGTTAGACATAATTAGATGATTTCTAATTTTAGAGCTTCAGCAGAGGGCAATCATTGAGATCTCAATCTGAACAAGCCAATGCCGTGAGCTGGAACTGTAGCGTTGAGTCCACGGTTTGCTGAAACATTACCAATCTTCTGGCCGAACAGCATGGTATCATTATTTGACAGGCCTACGGCATAAGATTGCTCCGTGGCATTGTAAAGCACACTGTTGGTCGTGCTATTGCCGTTGATAATGCTTGAAGCAGTCGTGTCATCAATTCTGTCAGCCCATAAGTCATAAACATCCCACGTTGAAGTCAGCTCCGTAGACCCCAGTGTCGCATCAAAGAATATTTCCTCCAAAGTTGCTTGCATATACCTGGCTGAATTACCTCCATTTAATAAAGCAACGACTTGATCTCCATTGTCGAGAGGACCACTCCAAAGTTGGATTTCTCCCTGTCCAAACTCGTCAACATCTAAAATATACTCTTTCCACACTCTCGTTGCCGGAGTGCCCAATGGATCCTGGTTAATGGCTAGAACAGCAGCGTTGACATAAATGGAATATGAGGACGCTTTCAAGTCATTGACATCAGCTCCAATAATCATTGGAGATTTTACAATGGACCACATGGAGAAGTGCGCTTTTTCCTCGTCATCAGTTAAATTACCAACACCGACTTCCAAATTATCTAAATCGTTCCAACCACCTACTCCAGCATTTTGTCCCATGGGGGTGGCTTTGTTAAGGATATTCATGATAGAACAATGGAAACCGGGATATGGACAATCATACTGATCTCCGTCGCAAGGGCATCTGCTATCAGGGCGATCAAACTCAGCATAGACGTCACCGCTAATTCTCCACGAATTAGCAATACCAGATCCCCAATAGAAGGTTAAATCTTGTCCCCAATTACACAAAGAATAGAAGATTGGTCTACCTGTTTTATTCAATGCATCTGACATTGCCTTGTATCTATTGTAAGAAACCTCAGGCGTACCGAATTGACCTTTGTTGTAACAATTGTCGTACTTCAAATAATCGACTCCCCAATCTGCAAACGACTGAGCATCAATGTCTTCGTTACCTAAGGATCCAGGATATCCTGCACAGGTATATTCACCAGCGGACGAGTACATACCAAATAAGAAATTGTTGTTGTGAAGTTGCTCCGCAACATATTTCATACCGCTTGGAAACTTTTGCGCATCTGCGACCAGGCTGTTGTTTGAGCTTCTGCCGCTAGACCAGCAGTCATCAAGAATGATGTATTTGTAGCCCATATCTTTTAAACTTAGTGAATCGATCTTATCAGCAGTGTCTAGAAGTAAATCCTCACTAACGCTACAACCAAAAGTGTTCCAATTGTCCCAACCCATCTGTGGTGTCAATCCCAGACCATTGTAACTGGGAGATACGGCAAAAACGCCCTTAAACACGAAACTGGCGATTAGAAATGATAAAGTAGTCATATTAGCGCCTTAATTTTTTAGGTTTATAGAAGAAGGAAGGAACATGTCTAAATGTCACACAGATGATATGAAAGCTTATTTGGCGCTCTTTATATGTATTCATAATTATGTTTCCTAAGTGCTCCATCTCTCCCGAAAACGGTTTGAGTGCTCGGAGGAGCATTGCCCGAGGAACGACTTACAATATTTCATCATGTTATTGAAAAATCACCCCTGGAATGTGTTGAAGCTTAGTCTCCTGGGCCCTTTGGATGACCTGGTAAGTTTCATTGTTAAGGAATTAAGGTGCCCCCCAATTCTCCAACAAAGTTCTACAGGAAAGTTCGCTCGAAAGAGGTCATACTTGCCTTATGAAACTTCTATGAAATGTTTAGGAGTGGGTCATTTCAACCAAAATCTCCAACTCAACACGCTCGAGTTTTCTTATTTCTGCAATTGGTTTGTGAACGAGCATTCTTCTTGCCGTCTCCTGAAAGTTGAATTAACGTAATGGTTGCGGATGAGCGGTCTTTAAGTTCCCGTGTGCCCCTATAACGACATGTGGTCTGCATTTTTTAGTTGATACATGGCAGTACTCTATTCAATATGGTCGAAGAAGGTGCAAACCAGTCAGATGGGCACGTTACGTATTCGGAGGCTGCCAAAGTTTGGTATTTTATCTTAATCACAGGCAATTAAATTGCTTTGTTTATTATTACGTAGTTATATGTTGCGTTCTTCATGTTTCTTATCTTCCATGGGATCAACTTTATTCTGGGGTGAATCGATGATTTCAATGATCCCTAAGAATAGTATCTTCAAGTATTTGTACTTGTAGCTTAAATGTGTTGATGGCAGTGAAAAAAGCATATATGCCGAAATCAAAAGTAAGAAACAGCCTTCAAGAAAAAAAGCACTCAAGCACGTGAATAGAGATGTCAAGGAATACGAACTGCTCAGAGCATGCATAATATGGCAGCAATCTTTGTTTGTAAGAGAAAACGTTCCTTTTAAAGATCAATTGCAATGTGAGTATGGCTAATACTTTCCATTCAGCTGCATCTCGAGCGCTTTATAGACTTAAAATCCAAATAGTTGTTTAGACCGCAAGGTATGGTTGACTTTGTCTGTTAGGCGTGCATTGGCACGGCAAAAGAGGATGCACAACTCATTTAGACTTGAGATCTAAAATATATTGCCTAAAACTTTTTCATAGAACCATTCGAAGTTCTTGCCTTGGTTTTTTAGCCTTTCCTTTTTTTCTGCTTCCATTATCTTTCCTTCTTGTTCTTCGAGATCGATGCCTGCTTTGAATGTGTATAAATCAGCTTCTTCAGGTTTCACAAATTTTGTTTTATGAAAAATCTTGTAGCCAAAGAAACAAATAACAAATACAGGTATGCCGATATAACCAGTTATGAAAGTTTTATAATCAAACTCGTGGCCCAAAAAGACTGTGAAGTTTTTAATCAATGCGATCAGGCAGCAAAAGAATAAGGCAAAATAGGCGCCATATGGTTGCCAAGGTGCTGCATAAGCCAAGCTAGATTTTGATACACCTTGAGCTTTTAAAGCCCTATCAAAGAAGATGTATGTTATCAAAATGGCAATCCAACTCATTAAGCCGAATATTGATACAACGTTCACAAAATAGTTGAAAACTTGAGCTGAACCTGAAGAAACATTCATATATGCTAAAAGACAAAATAGAACACAGAGGATCAAAGCATTGTATGGTATACCCCATCTATTTGTGGTTGCAAAACATTTTGGTGCTTTAGAATCGATAGCCAAACTATAAAGACTTCTAGAAGCGACATAAAGATCAGAGTTGCATGCACTGAAAACAAACAGTAAAACACAAACGTTGAAGATATGCGGTAAAACTTCAACACCCGAGTTTATTATTGCTACAACGAATGGAGATGCCGCTGCGGATGTGGCTTGTTTCTTGGCCAGTAATAATTTTGGATCATCGTAAGCGACACACATGCCTAAAAGGAAAATGGTAACGATGTAAAAAACAATGATACGATACATGGTAAGCTTAATAGCGCGTGGAATATTTCTTCTTGGATTTTCAGCTTCTGCTGCTACAACACCAGTCAGTTCAACGCCCAAATAAGCAAATAAAGCATAAACAAAGACTGAAACAAAAGCCACAAATTTACCCTTGGAACCATCAATTGTAGCTGAATATGGCTTGAAGGCTCCGGGATCCTTCCAATAACGGAAGCCAAGTCTGTCATGGTTAGGACCTCCGCCCAACATTATGATGAAGAGAAAGATAATCAAACCTAACATGACCATGATTTTAAAACTTGAAAACCAAAATTCGAACTCTCCAAAGAACCTTACACCCACGGTATTGATTATAATGATAACTACAAGGAATATTGTGATCCACACACCTGGATTAACTTTCTCCCTATCGACCCAGTACTGGATAACCAATGCGGCCGCTGTCAACTGGTTTGGAGTAATGATGAAATATTTGAACAAGTAGGAGTAACCGACGGCAAAGCCCAAAGCAGGATCACAATAGCGTGAAGCATAACTTGTGAATCCATCCAATGGAATGTAAGTTGCCATCTCACCTAAACAGGCCATTGTGAAGAAAACTAGCAAACCAACAAAGGAATAAGCGATCAAAACGCTAACCGGACCAGCGGCAGCCAAGGAAGTTCCTGTACCAATTAAAAGACCGGTACCCAACGAACCTCCAATGGCGATCATTGATATATGACGAGCTTTCAATTCTTTTTTCAACCGAGTGCCTTCAGCTTTCCCATCCGAGATATATTCATCATTGCTAGTTATGGGTCTGCTATTCTCTAAATCCAAATCGACCAACTCTTCTATTTCACCGCTGGTTGAAATGAATTGTTTCTGTTGCTTATCGTTTATCACTTTTTCGTAGTACCCATTATCGGATATGGAGGTATCATCTGTTGTGACTTTCCTTATGGTCATTTTGTTGTTTACTTTACTTGAGGAAGATTACTAGAACGTTAGGAAACAAGAGATCATATGGGTTGATTTAAATAATCACCAAAGTTGACCCATTTGAAAATCGTACATAAACCACAAAATAAAAAGAATTGGAGATAACACTGAAGATTAATGGTGGAAATATTTTTCCGTTGGCGAAACCAACCAAAGTCAGAGCCTCTTGATCTTTGTTTACACTATTTTGCTACGCACTCTTCACTTGATAGTACCTACAATCTCCACCTTGGCCAAGATAGCATAGCATAATGCACCGTAAAAGATATGGATACAGCCCTCCAAGATTATGCGTAAACCATGATCAAGAATACGCGCTTATCTTCTTCGCAGCGACTGTGCTGCATGCAAGGGTTCAGCGTCTCATAGCCTACAGCGGTGCCGTTTGAACAGCAGCCCAGGAAGAAACTTTTGGTTTCCCGTCGAAATAGCATAATTCTTTTGTTGTAAAATCGAGAGAGTCGCAAGGCATCTCTTCGCTTCTCATCTTATCTTGCATCGTTTCTTCTTCACTGTTTATCGCGCCGCTTCAGCCTCGAGACCCTGAGGGGTGAACCGCCGTAAAAAAGGGCATCACGCGCGCGTGTTCAGCACCGCGCCACAGGTGCTTTTGTACGAAGAGTGGAAGCTCTGGTATCACGTGACGCACCGCGTTTCGAGGCCCCATTCAGCCGAAGCTTTGGTGCGGTGGCAGCGGCTACCAGAATGGCAAAAGTGGGGTTCTGGGCGGATGAGTCGTGTCAACCTGATTCCCATTTATCTGCTATGATGCACCTTCTAAACCGTAATCTATACAATAAACATACCAAGCAAATATATAAAGGAGCGATATTTTTTTGGGATGTTTTCACCGCTGTTTGTCTGTATTGAAACAAGCAAAGTTTGGTATCGTTTGATTGCTCAATTTTAAGTCCGTTTGAATTGTCATATTAAGAAATGTTATGAGTATATTTTGGAGCTGAGCTGAACATGGTCTTTTCTATGATATTTACCACCCCCACCCTCTAAACTAAGCGCTTGGGAAGAAAGTGTGGGGGTGTAGATGCTGACGCGGGATACGGTGTGGGATCTTGATCACTCTACACGAAGCACTCGAAATCTGGGGTGTTCCGGTTCTCCGGACCGACACCGCGCCTCTTGGGACTACGTTCAGGCCGGAGTATGACTACAGAAGTGAAAAAATATGCGGTGGTTCCCAAGGAAATGGAACCCGGAAGTCATAACGAATGATGAAATAAACTTCAAAAAACCGTATGAGTGAACATGGAACCCGAGAGGGGCACTAAAACACCGAGATTTTATCGTTTGAAAATTCAACATCTGTCGGTCATTAGAAATGGTGCAGTAAAATGTTGTGGGGGTTGCCGGCTTTCCACTTTGGATGATGCTGTTAATGAAGATCCATCAATGAATGAGCTGGCGCAATCTATTTTTTTCTAGTAGTTTAACTGCAGAACATATTAAAAATGTTGATCGAAATCAATTGGAGGTCAGACCTGGTAGTTTTCCCCAACTTATTAACGGAGATCCAATCTTTTCAGAATCGTATAAATATTATAGCTGTTCATCAGAATAAGATCCGAATCTTTTACTGCTTCTCATTTGTTAGCATTAAGAATAAACAATAATCAAGCGACAATTCAAAATACCATTACCAATGTCACTATCAAATAAACAAGATCTACACAAGAAGGTCTACTATAACAATGACACTTTCATTCAACCACCTTTTGTAGATCAAGCTGGAAATCCAGTCTCATATCAGTCTGACGTTTACAATCCAAATCACGAAAGATTGTTTCATAATCCTTCGTTACCTGCAGAGACAAATCAAGATGCTGCAGACGATGAAGAATTGGAAAGGGTCTTTAGCGAAGACCAAGGTGTTGAATACAAGGAAGATGAGGAAGACAAACCAGACTTGAGTCTTCACACCATTAAACAATACGCTAAATCGAGATTTACCTCTTTGTTACAGATTCATAAAGTCAGTTGGGAAAATCTAAACCCTATTCCAGAGTTACGTAAGATGACTTTACAAAATTGGAACTATTTTTTCATGGGTTATTTAGCCTGGTTGTGCGCTGCTTGGGCTTTCTTTTGTGTTTCCGTATCAGCAAGTTCCTTAAGTGAATTATATGACAAGTCTACTAGAGATATAACTTGGGGATTGTCATTAGTACTATTTGTTCGTTCTGCAGGTGCAGTAATCTTTGGATTTTGGACTGATAAATATTCCAGAAAATGGCCATTTATTACATGTCTATTGATCTTCGCCGTGGCTCAACTTTGCACACCATTTTGTAATACTTACCAGAAATTTTTGGGAGTTAGATGGTTAACAGGTATTTCAATGGGTGGTATCTATGCATGTGCCTCTGCAACCGCAATTGAAGATGCTCCAGTGAAAGCCCGTTCATTCCTATCAGGTTTATTTTTTTCCGCTTATGCAATGGGATTCATCTTTGCTATTATCTTTAACAGAGCATTCATGTATGTTAATGGTGACGATTCATGGAAGATTTTATTTTGGTTCAGTATGTTTTTACCACTATCATTGGCTGCATGGAGATTACTATGGCCTGAAACAAGATATTTCACCAAGGTTTTGAAAGCTCGTCAGCTAATTTTACGTGATGCTATCGAGGCTAACGGCGGTCAACCCCTACCCAAAGCAAATTTCAAGCAAAAAATGCACTCCATATGGGCTACTGTGAAAAAATACTGGCTGTTATTTGGATATTTAGTTGTGCTACTGGTTGGTCCAAACTATTTAACCCACGGTTCTCAAGATTTACTTCCTACCATGCTGCGTTCTCAATTAAGTCTATCTGAAGATGCTGTCACAGTCATCGTTGTTGTAACCAATTTAGGTGCCATTTGTGGAGGTATGATATTTGGTCAATTGATGGAAGTTACAGGTAGAAGACTTGGTTTATTAATTGCTTGTACAATGGGTGGTTGTTTCATCTATCCTGCATTTATGTTAAAAAGTAAACAAGCTATCCTGGGTGCAGGTTTTATGACTTACTTTTGCGTCTTTGCTGTTTGGGGTATCCTTCCTATCCATCTGGCGGAATTAGCGCCATCAGATGCAAGAGCTTTGGTTTCGGGTTTGGCTTACCAATTAGGTAATTTGGCATCTGCAGCCTCTGCAACAATTGAGACTGAATTAGCTGAAAAGTATCCCTTGGCAAGAAATGCTGAAGGAGTTGTAACCAAAGAAGATTATGCTAAAGTTATGGCTATCCTAACAGGATCTGTTTTCATCTTTACATTCTTTTGTGTGCTTGTGGGCCATGAAAAATTTCACCGTGATCTATCCTCTCCAGTTATGAAGAAGTATATTACTCAAGTTGAAGGATTGGAGGCCGATGGTATTTCGATCAAAGATTACGTTAATCAAGACATGAAGGTGGAAAGTAATGTAATGAAATTATCTGACTCCATGGGATCAAAGGCATCTGATGAGCAGGTCGAAAAGGCATCTGATGTGCATGTCGAAAAGATCTGAGTTTGCCACTGAAGAAAGTGCAAGTAAAACATTATTTAATTAACAACTTATATATTCTGAATAAATAATCGTGCGATAACTGAACCTTTATTCGTTGTGTTTGAAATGCCGATATATAATATTGGTGTAGCTGAAGATAAAATTAATAATAGCAGTTTTATTGAAGTACCAAAATAATAAAAATAATATGTATCTTTTATTATGTGCGAATTTATTTAATAAGTATATTGTTATTAATGGTCAAATCTAAAATCTAACCTTTTGTTACCTTTATCAGTTGTGTTCAAAGTATAGTCAATTTTTTCTTCTTCTGTGAACGAAGACCAAATTCTATCTCTCTGCTTATTTCTCCAGACGTAGTATACTTTCGTTAGTGCTATTACGGGAATGGTTCCTACCGATATCCAAAATAAATTCGTGTTACCTCTGTGGTATAATGGAGCATCATCGGTTCTATAAATTTGAGTAGCGCAAATACTACCCAATTGAACAAAGATATTGTACAAGGCTGATGACACTGCTCTTGTTCTGATAGAATTAGAGTTACGTGAAACCCACGATACACACATCGCATGAATGTACGGTTGGCCCAACATTAAAGTCACCAACGCATAGGTAGGCCAAACCTCTTTCATGGTTCCAGGCCACCATCTAATGACACCCATAAATATGACACCCCAGACTGGTGCAATAAGCGCTATTATAGACCTTTCATTCATTCTTTCTGAGAACCATGTTATTGCAAGCAGCAATATAATATGGACTACGTTATTTGGTATAGTTAAAACTTGAACATTGAAAGTGGAAAATCCTAGCTGCTTCAAGTTCAGTGTCAAATATGGGGTAATAGTACCATATGGTATATACATGATAAGTCCAATCGCATAAACTGGCCATAAATCATAATCTGACAATGATTGCCAAATTAACTTTAAAGTCAGAGTCTGACGATTATGCATATCACCCTTTGAAGGGTCATCTCTTAGTACCCTGTTTACGACAATCTTTTCCTCCCTTTCTGTGAACCATCCCTTAGGATGCATCCAATTCTTCGTTTGGACTGCGGAAGGTACCATCAGGTAAAAGCCTGCTGCACCTATTAAGAAGGTAAAGATACCCTCTAATAAAAATAGCCATTTCCAACCTGCCATTCCACAGATACCACGCATTCTAAGAATACCAAACGCAAGTAGGGCGGTGAGAATTTGAACTACCGCCATAGCTGTCCAAAACCATGAAAGTCTGATGGTAAGTTCTTTGCTATTATAAAAGTAACTTAGCCATAGGACAATATCAGCAATGAATCCACCTTCCAAAACACCAATCAGACAACGTGTAATATAAAAACCTGTTTTATTATACATTGCGGCTTGACACATAGCAACAATACTCCAAGCAACCATTTGAAAAGGAACAAACCTATCAGGTCCCAAACGTTTCGATATCAACTGGGATGGCAGCTCAGCTGCCAAAAAACTAACGTAAAAAATAGTATTACCGTTATTGTAGTCGTTTGTCGTCATATTCATATCTTTCAACATATTGTCAGCAACAGCTTGAGCCAAATTACCACGATCTGTTTGTAAAGCAACAAACAGAACACAAGCGACAAATGCAACTCTCAAATCCAGTTTCCACAATAATTTTTTCTCCTCTTTTGCAGTCCACTGAAAGTCTGGATCGAAGGCTTTTCTAGATTCATATTTTGCATCTTCATAGACACCTCTATAATATTCTGCAACAACAGGATCACTGAATGGGTTAACTGCAGTGGATTCAGCATCTGTGCTCTCGAGATCTTCGTCCGAGGAACTCGAAATCGAGAACTTCTTAACATGAGTCTCACCTTTGTTGTCATCATCATCAATCGTATATCTATTGACTGCAACAATATCGTCATTATCACTACTATCTTCAGCTATCTCACGAACTGTCATCCTTGATTGCTCGATAATGTTCTCCGTATCTATGGGATTTACACAAAGAACACAACTCTAATTGAATAATCGGTTCTAGATCAGGTTTTTATAGATGAACGAAAAGTTGCCTTTCAGCCAAAAAGTTTTCCATATTCATTTGGATTGAAAAATAAGATCCACATTTCTTATTCTTCAGCATTCCAACTACCATAACTAAGCGTATCTTCTGATTTTAACTTTAATTGCATTCATATTCATCACTGTCTCTGAATGTCTTTCGGATGCCTGTCTTTGAATATATGCAGGGCGAGGCGCCCCATAAAATGGTTGGCAGGCCAAGAAATGAGCGGGATCTTGACAATTCGTAAGTATCAACGGATGTGCATAATATGCTGAGCTTGACTATAAAATGATTCTGATGTGTGTAACCAGTTGGCTTGGCAGAGGGCGTTTGTTTCTATCAGAGTCATATCACATGACTTCCGTTGCGAAGACAATTAGATAAGCGAGAAAGTCATTTTAATGCAAAGTGATGAAAATGGCTACCTTTCAGCCACCTTTAATAGGCGAATATTTGCAAAGTCACCTAGTGGAATTGACGAAATCCACAATCTTTTGCCATGACTACCTGCAGCAGCGTATTGTAGGCTACCCTAGCTGTTGCCAAGCTAGAATGTATCGGTCCATTCGAAAACTAGTGGGAAACTGGCAGCGTAGTTTCTAGTATTCTCGATTCCTTGTTTGAAAAAATAATACCTCGTTCTGGGGCATTGTTCGTATATGCATTGCGCTATTCATCTTTTACATCTTACTGTTCAAGATTGCGGTGGCGGTGGTACGTGACAACGATGCAAGGTTTTGTATTTTTTTGAGTTCGCCCCTAAATAGTTTAAGTGGTATTATCATTAAAAACCATGAACACTTCCGAAAATTCCAACTATAAACTAGTTACGTATACTTTTATTAAGTGTCCTCTAAATAATATCCGAGCCCGCCGGTTAAAAAGTAGCTGTTGAGCTTGGGTAATAGTTTTCATCATTCAAATATTTAAGATCTTCCACAGGCCTTTCCGCTTGAGGAGTGATTCTAAAAGCATGTCTATGAACTGGTTCTTCCCAGTCAATAACAGCTGAATGATGAACTCTACGGTTATCCCAGATTGCCACGGTATTTGGTTCCCATTTGGCTCTCAATTGTAAATCGTGACTGTTGTCAATCAGATTATACAAGAAATTCAACAACAAATCGGATTCCGGTTTCTTTAGTTCAATAATTCTCCTCGAGAAAGATTTGTTGACAAAGAGACTCTTTCTTTTTAAGACAGGGTGTACTCTGACCAGTGGATGAACATGTGCAGTAGGAGCTCTTCTCTGAACACCTCCTAGGGATTTTGAGTTTTCGGCCTGTTCAATTGAACTATGAATAACGTGAAGACCGCTTAAAAATTCCTTGAACGTTGGTGATAGTCTTTCAAAAGCTTCAATGGAGTCAGCAAACAGGGTGTCACCACCGCCATCTGGTCCTTCCAAGACATTGAAAAATGTGTAAGATGGTGGTTGCAATTCGTAAGATACATCCGTATGCCAGGTAATGGCATTGTTACTGTCTTCAAATGCTCTTTCGAATTCCCCGTGATCTGGTCTACGATAGGTAATGTGCAGTTCAGGAATGTTTTCTGGATGTCCACTGGTTTGATGAATGTGTAACTTACCGAAGTGTTTAGCATAATCCACGACGAATTGAGGACCATTTGAGGAGAAATCTTGATCTCTGAAGATTACAATACCTCTTTGTGCCACCAACAAAGCCAAATCGTCCTTGGAAGCATAAGATAACTGAGACAACTGAATACCGCTGATTTCGGTACCCAATTTTGGCGTGACTTTTTTAAGAGTCACTTGACCATCGACGCCCTGCGACAACAAGTTTGAAAACTCTGGGTCACCTCTCAAACCAGGATCCTCATAAGTGTGAAATGTCAATGGATCATATTTCTCAGTTGGATCCCAAGTGGGGAGAAAGTCAGGAACGGTAGATTTCGCTCTGTATTTACCACTGATTCTCAATAATCCGTCAGGCGCAACTTCATCTTGACCTGAGTAAAAATGAGTGTCAAAGTCACCATAAGAACTTGCTCCGGCGGTATGCTTCAAGTGCAGTTTTCCAAATTTTTCAGAAACAGATTTTTCAGAAACAGATTTTTCATCGGCGTTAGTTGCTGCTCTAACGTTAGATGTGGTAGTTGATGTAGGTGGAGCCATTTTTTTTTTATTTGATGGTTACGTAGCAAGAGAGGTTCCTCACAATCGATACCACCACCAAGCATTTGCTTTTATATTCATTCTACCCATTTTACAGCACTGCCAAGAGACCCTAACAACCACCACCACAGTGACTTCTTTTTGGGCCAAGACACTTTTCACATGCCTGTCTTCGAAGACTCAGTGCTTGGGTTTTCACTTTTTTCACGCGCGTATTTTTACGATTAACCGAGAGAACATACATGAAAATTGTCAGTCAGATTTGTAATCCCAGCGAATTGGGAAAATTCCACGGAAATGTGTGGAATGCACTGGGGTTATGCTCCCTTCACCTGCTGTCGAAATCCGAACTTCTGTCAGACTCTATCAGAAAGTCGCAAATTGGAGGCATTGTTCTACTAATTTCACAGCTTTCTATTGTTTATACAATGAAGGCGCAAGTACTCAACTTGGCGTTATTGAGGGAAATACTACTATACGTACTCAAACTATATGAAAGATCCCGATAATGCTCCGATTTCGTGCATATGGGGTATTTTGATGCAATGTCACGTGAGTGAAAGGTGACCTTGAAAGCCACACTTTCTCATGAAAAGTGTATACCGACTTGATGGAAAGCATATAGAAGTCTTAGAAAATCGGTTTGATCACATTTACCGGATCTTTTATCGGATAGGTTCGTTTCTCTCAATACTGTTTCAATCTTTTCTTTGACAATCTCCAACATTGATCCCTTAGTATCGTCCACCATTTCATTGTTCATCGCCAGATAAGTCTTGTAATTTTTCTCTAGGATTTCTATAACTGTGGAGGATTTGAATCCCGCTGAGATGGTACGATTTTTTCTGACAAACAGGACTCTTAGTAGACCATCCCACTCGTTAAAGTCAACTTGTGGTCTGGGATTCTTGATTTCCAAGCGAACAACGCTGGACTCTACCTGCGGTGGTGGTCTAAAATTATTTTTACCAACTTTCATGATATGCGTGACGTTAGCCCACATTTGGACATTTGCTGAAAGTCTACAGTACAGAGAGTCGCCAGGTCTTGCAAGTAGTCTCAGAGCAAATTCTCTTTGAAACATAAGAATGGATACTCTGGGCGGTCTTGGTTGGTTGATCAACTTGAAAACCAATGGTGAAGAAATCTGGTATGGAGTATTACTGATGCAAATATCGAAATAAGTTAGATCAGTCTTCATAAAATCTCCTAGCAGAATCTCCAACTTCTTTCCAGCAGGTGTCCCGTGAACTCTCTTCGTAAGTTCCGCAGCCATTCTTGGATCCATTTCCACCGCAACAACATTTTTGGCTTGTTCAAGAATACGAACAGTCAAATTTCCAGTACCTGGACCAACCTCTAAGACAGTGTCGGAGGGTCTGATTTGTGCTTTGTCAACAATTCCTTGTGCAATCAGTGGATTTTTCAATATATGTTGACCAAGGTCTGTGTTGAATTTAAAAACAGAACTCAGATGTTTCTCGGCATCAACTTGTTTACCATTTGAAGCACCGGTATATTTCTTCTTATCAGCCTTCCCCATGATCAGTATAGACTTCTTATTGTATTTATCTGCCCTTGAATCTAACTTTTGGTGTGCGATGATATGAGATGAGATGAGATGACTTTTTCAAAAAATTTTCAATATCATTGAACCTGTATATGTCACGTGATTACTGGAGGCCCTTGTAATAAAGAAAGAAAAGAATAGAATAGAAATGCTCATGATTAATTTACATAAATCCACAGCAGTGAATCAATGTGGGTATATAATGCTTTAAATATTCGCCCGTATACTTTACGTTGCTCGAGGAGGCGACTCGTTATGTAGTCAGTTCTCACATATTTTGAAATTCAATTTCTTGACAATCTTATCCTTTGGTATGTCATCAGTGCTACGTGAAGTGTACAAATGGCGACTAAGTTCTTCGTTCTCTCCACTTCTGCGGCTAGTAAAGAATTGTTGTAGCTTCTTATCTCTTGGCGGGGTCACAAAGATTGGTAATTTGATCTTTTGCTTACAATGTAGAGTTAATTGAGTGATTTCAGCAGATCGAGGATCTTCGATGTAGCCTTTGTGTTCTTTTATGCATAGATCTCGCAGCGGTAGGCGTTTACCTTGAGATTGTGACTGCGACGCCATTTGGGGCCTCGCCGTATATTTGGATGTGGTCAGCTTGCTTGGCGAGATGTTTTCTTTGATATTACTAAAATCATTTTCATCATGTTCAAGGTTTGCATGTTTAGAAAGGGACATGTGCATCATCAAAGTGGCTGTGCGTTCAGTTTGTGTCTCCTCATGGATTGTGAAAGCAGCACTTGAAGAATTGCTCCTTTTAGGTGATAATGATACATTTCTCACTGGACTATGCCTCAGAGCATAACTCAAATCTCCCTGGCTTCTCTTACTTGGTGAGGAGTGATTGCTACTATGGTTACTTTTATGAATGCTGCCAACGGTTTGCTTCAAATTAACATTCTTGCCAGCTAGAGCCGTTCTCTTTTTAATGGGTGATGACATATCTTATATTCAAATGGTGGGCAGTTGTTTAGCTAGGAGGTGGCTTAAGTGGTGCAACCAGTGATAATGTCTGCTAATATATACTTTTCCATCACGGTTAGCTTGCTGCTTAAACAGGGAATGAAGCAAGCCATTTTGGAACACTAAACGCGATGCGAAAAACCGTGACTAAAAAACGCGTCCATTGACCAGATTGAGTAACGAGATCGACGGGCTCAAAAATTCTGATATCCACACGAATTGTCGATTATTATTTATGAGAATTGCGTATAGATGAATAGGGTGGAAAATATATACAGGTCGCCTTCCATATTGTAAAGAGGTATGTGTCGATAGCCCTCTTTCATATGTTCCAGTTTGAGACATGAGGTTGCCAAAGGAATTTCGTCTGTCTTGACCGTAAACTTGACAAATGCGAAATCATTAGATGTTAAGGTTGCTTCCACATCGGTTTCCCATATCGGATTAAATCCATTCTCTTTACAGTAATCTGTGGAAGCAGCGGTGTTGGAGATTTCAGTGCCATTTTTCACAGCTATTGATTTCAATGGCTCTTCATCACTGATAAACTCAATGACAACATAGGGCGCGAATGTGCTTTCTTTAGTACTTTTAGTTTCGGTAGGTTTGGGTAGCAATTGGGCGGATAGCACTTTCAGCTTGACAGTGATGGGGTCTTTTTGTAATTTCTTATACAATGGTGGTATATCTTGACCTTTTGAGACGTTGGGCAATAAGTTTGGCGGTTTTAAAACGTAGCCTGAATGCAGCACTTCATTCTTTTGATTTGATAGTTGAAACATAGCTAGGTTTATTTGTTGACCAACATCATTAGTTTGCCAATTGGTAGCTACCATCTGGGCACCCAGTTTCCAAAATTTTATCGGGTTAAAATTAGAAGATTTGTATCGTAAAGCATGTGGATAGACACGCATGAGATGACGACGATTATGTTTGTCGATGGAAAGCTTTTGAGCTTTTTCTTTGCACATACTATCGATTTTTTTTTCATTCAAGGAAAAACAATGTGCGGGGGTTTTCGATTCTGGCAATGAAAAGTTTCTAAATTTGAGTCCATACAGACCACATATACTTAAGATGCTATCAATTACTTCCACACGCTTTTTGATTTTAAGCCTTCTTATTCTTCGTATGCCTGTAGGATCACTACTTGATGTCTTCTTTCCCTCTTTTAACTTGGTTGATGCTTCCTGCTCTGAGTCACAAGACGAACTGTACGAAGACGAAGCACTGTTCATTACAATCATAGATCCTGATTTCGTTCGAGTTAATGAAGGGCCTTTACTCTTTTTACCCTTCAGAATAATTTTATGCTTCAACTCCATTGGAGATGGTAATAGATTATCATCACCACTGCCCCGATAAAGCGCTGAGCCAAACGAGTTTTGAAATATTAAACTAGCAATCATTTGATTTTCTTTGCTACAATTAATTTCCAGAGAAATGAACAATGGGTATGGTGATGTGATAAATGCATATTTTTTGATAATCTCAACGACATTTACGAGTGGAATCGCTGCCGTTAAGAATCCATGACATACCACTGGCCCCATGTCGTCATCCCAAATATCAATCTCAATACATCGACAGCCCTGTTGTAATACCTGTACATATCCTTCAACAGAGGGCGTTTCGCCGACTTGTTTTCCTAACAGATATGTATTGTGAGACGATGCAATGAAATAATGATTCAGTGGTCTTGTATAGTCCTCACTGATTTCCTTTACATATGATTGGGCGCCTAAGAATTTCACGAA
Source organism: Torulaspora microellipsoides (assembly GCA_900186055.1). Classification (NCBI taxonomy): domain Eukaryota; kingdom Fungi; phylum Ascomycota; class Saccharomycetes; order Saccharomycetales; family Saccharomycetaceae; genus Torulaspora; species Torulaspora microellipsoides. The sequence continues at coordinate 669,736 of FYBL01000008.1, read as the reverse complement.
ATCTTCTTCGTGCAAAAGGTCATCTAGGGGATTGCTGAATTTGCAAAAAAGAGTGTGAGCGTCTTCCTTGGTAAGAGCTTCTTTTTGAATATCCTGTATAAAATGATAAAATTCGTCAAATTCCATTGCTTTTGTATCATATGTGAGTGACTTCCAAATAGTCTTCACTTCGGAACGTTCCTTTAACAGCTTTACGAACGTTTGAAATTCTTCAAAGTTTAACAACCCATTATGGTTAACATCCGCAATGACAAAAAATCTGAGAAGGTGCTTTGAAGAGCAGTAGATATGAAACTTATCACATAGTTTCCTCACGTCTTCAAAAGTAAGAGTATCTTTAGTTTCGTCCTCTTTCCTACCCGAAACTGTGGTATGCCAATGAATGTTAGCAAACTTCTCATTGTCGGGCACAGAGAGACTTTCCATTAGCTTTCTTCTTGAATTGACCATCCCACAAATGCAATTGAAAAAAATTTTGAAATCGTAATCATCCTTGGCTACCACATGCAAAGCCTTTAGTTTATTTGAAATTGTGTATATTATTGTGACCCAAAGATTTGATATCTTATCTGAAACACCATACTCCTCTCTATAGTTACTTGCCATATCTCCGGTCCGTATATCTTTGATAGAGTCCAGCTCTAGACTTTTATTACCATCCTTCCATGATATAGCTTCATTATTCTCCAATCTAAACATGTACATTACTTGTTTCCTCCTGCTAATTCTCTGCATCCATAATCCTCCTTTCATTGTAACATACGAAGTTGATAAACTTTTTGATATTGACTCCTTGGAAATGAAGTATTCGATCACATCCCTGCATGAGTGAGCATATGTCATAGGCCCCGCATGGCCAGCAAGAAAAGGTTGCTTCGAAGAATACACAAATGCCGACGTCCTCCTTAAAATCGCCCTAATATTTTTGGTCATACTATGGTTGATATTTTGTAATTGTTGAGATGGCAGAACATCCTGAGTTGCCATCTGCAGTTGACATTCTGATCCCATTTCTTTTCCCGCTGGGAAATCTTCGATCGTTTCTCTTGATAGGTGCCGCTTAGTAGAGACCATTCTGAGTGACGTAATTGATCCTAATGTTCTAGCACTGCATGGGCTCGATGCACGAAAAACCTTACGCAACTCCTTCAGGTACTATCTTTTGAAGCGTGTTCTATCAAATGATTTAATTAAAGCATATACGTAAGGTTCATCTAATTATAGTCGTATGCCATGTAGCATAGCGCGAATATCACGTGACTTGGTTTAACAAATTATTATAACAGCTACTTATAAGGTTACGTATGCTATCCAAATGTCAGATCACTCTTTATTGAAGCTATGTTACGCCTGCTGATAAGAGTACTGACATCGGTGTGGGTGGCTGTAGAGAATGACCCATGGGGGAATAAGGTTTCCATTGTTGACTGACCTTCGATGGAGGTGTTTGTAAAGCGATCGATGGTAATGTGGTATATTGAAAGGTTGGTATTCGGCTCCTTTTCGTAGCGTAGAACTTAATCTTTTGTTGTTCCAACTTTTGAGCAGATTGTGATTTATGTTTCAAAGAGCTATCTAGGTTATCGATGGAAAAGTCCTTGCTTTCATCGTGGTTCAGATAAGGTAAAGGCGGTACGGAAGTGAGGACTAATCCAGCTGACTTGTTAGCCACATTTTCTTTTGATGATTTCTCATAAAAGGGATTGAGCTTTTCGGCAGAGTTGGGGGATCCAGTGACTATGATGGGTTTAAGATTCATTTTTTTTAATAACTGCGCGCCAAATTTGTTTCTTGATGGTTCAACCGTCTGAGAAACCGATGCTTCATCTCCCATTTCAAGATGCTTCAGTTGAACCGACAAAGTTTCAAAATCATTCTGAGCATTGGTCACGTCACTCAATATTTTATCACTTAATGGTCTTATATCAAGCCATCTTCGACCCAGTTCATTCGTTTTCAGAGCAACTTCAGCATCCAGCAAAGAGAATTCTAATGCTCTATATATTACATTGAATGTTTTAGTGATTGTTTTGGATTTTTTCTGTAACTGGTTCCTAAAGTTCTTTTCTATATCTGGACTGTATGCATTTTCACCTAATTTCGTCTGCAACACTTCCACTTCATCTAGGATAAATGACAGTTCATAATTCAAGTTTCTAAAAAGAATACTCCACCTCTTATCTACAAGCTCTGTCTTGAGTTCTCTTAGTTCATTGGTCATAAATTTGAATTTTGAAAACACGGTTTGATACTTTTTCTGCAGTATTGAACTCAGATAATCAATGTTGTCAACATCACGCCTATTGAAGTAATCAATTCTCTGAGGTAAAATCTCCGTAAGACTTCTCTCAATTGGTGGTACGCTTTGTTTCAAGCTGAGATATTTCCGGCATAAATCTTCTTCCAGGGCTGAGAAGGTTGGTACTTTGACCTCAGATGATTCCGTGTTCGTAGTTAAAAGTCTTACCAGTTGCTTTAAAGTGAAAGATGGCGTATGTCGTACCGGGGATGAAAATCTATCTTCTTGTATCTCGAAACATGCTCCTATATTAACATCAATAACCTTTTCTAGGGTATCTATATGATCCACAGAAATTTCATTAAACTCGAGAGATGCATCAAAAACTGGCTTTTTTGATTTGAGCAATGTTTCCATTTCATTTCCTAGATGAGTACAATTCTCTATCAAGTCAAACAATGAGTTAATAGTGTGAATTTCTTTTGAGTCTGGCAAGTTTTTTTCGAGAATATCTAATAAATGTGATAACGCAGGTTGGAGACCATCGATTATCGTAAGGAGGGCATAATATGCTTCTTTGTTGTATTGGAGTATTTCAATACGTTCAGAAATTTGGCTCTTCTCGACATCCAGGGTAAATACTGACGGTAGTCCCATCATCATCGTATTCAATTCCTTCGAAAGCCAAATTAATTTGTCATGGAGATCTAATTGTAGGGATGTTACGTTGTTTATCAGTTCAATGGTATTATGAAGTTCAAGAAGATCAGTTTCGGATATAAATGTCGATTGGGACGTATTTCCACCTTCCATTGTTGTTTATCAATCAAGTTAATGATTGAAAAAACTCAAAAACTCTTGCTTATAAACGTAAGGGTATGTTTTACTCTTGTTGTTTTTGTTTTTAGGTATCTATGATACGCTTCATCTTTTTTATGTTATCCAAAATCACTGGCAGCGATCTAATTTTTGGAAACACGCCAAGGAAAGAAAAATAATTCAAACTGGCAATGACAGTTATTATATATTTAGAATATAGTCGAGTAAATATGAATGTAACTTAAACTGGAAACAATGTTTATTCTGAAAGAAGAGTAATTTTTCGAGCATATCCTCATAATGTATTTTTTTTTGACATGCATTCCTCATCTTAGTTTCTTCTGTGATTTATAGTAATTAACTTTGAGTGAAACTGGTTGATCGTTTCTCTCTATGACAACTTAATAGGTTTACCCTCGTTCGAGACATCCTTTAAAATTTCTTCCACGGGACCACTTTGGGATTCGTCACTTACATCTGCGGAATTCGTTAATATAACTTCTTCAGCATGTTGTTCTGCGACGTCATTGGAAGGTGGTGGTGGCGGTATAGGGGTGGGGTTGTCGGATCTACTAGATTTTTCATTCAGTAATTTGGATAGTTCACTTGCAGGGTTGGCAAAAAGGTCTTTGAACTTGCCCGCTTCTACGACTGAACCATCGTTCCCTAGGACAATGATATTTTCTGATCTTCTAATAGTACTTAGACGATGTGCAATACTGACAATGGTGATAGATTTACTTTTCATCAATTGACCAAAAGTGTAATTTATAGCACCTTCACTTTCAACGTCTAAAGCTGAGGTTGCTTCATCCAACACCAAAATACTTGGTTTTTTTATCAAAGCTCTAGCAATTGCTATACGTTGTCTTTGACCACCACTTAATAGCGCTCCCTGAGGACCTATAACGGTATCGTAAGCTTGTGGAAATTTGGTAATGAAGTTGTGACAAAAGCATTGTTTAGCGACAGATCGTATCTCTTCCTTAGATGCTGTATAAGTCAGTCCATAAGTGATATTATCTCTTATGGTACCTGACATTAAGATGGGTTCTTGTTGTACCAAGCCAACATGGCGTCTTAGCGATTTGCAATTTAACTTAGAGATATCCTGCCCATCTATAAGTATTTCTCCACTAGTTGGATTATAAAAACGAAGCAAGAGCAGAGCAATGGTAGATTTACCACGACCTGAAGGTCCAACGATACAAACGTTAGAACCCGCTGGAATCGTGATATTTAATTCATTGAAAATCTGATTACCAGGTCTTGTTGGGTAACTAAATGAGACGTTCTTGAATTCGATTTCACCTTGGCCAGGTAGAAATTTCTTACCGGAAGTCGGTCTTATTGAAGGCACACGGTCTGTTAATTCGAAGAGTCTTGAAGCTGCACCTACCCCTTGCATTAATTCGGAATAGAAACTGGTTAAGCCAAACACAGAACTGCCTGTGTATTCTGTATAAAGCATAAAAGCGGTTAAATCACCTATAGTGAGTCCTCCTTGTAGGACTAAATAGGAACCATAAGCTAAAACAACCAAGAAACTCATGTCTCCAAGCGCATTTGTAGCGGTAAAAAATTGAGCATTTATGAATGCTGCTCTTTTGCCAACATTGAATATGTCTCTAATAGCATAGTTGTATCTATGTATTTCTTTTTGTTCAGCAACAAAAGATTGCACAGTTCTTATTCCGTTAAATTGTTCTTCGGAAACTCTAGTCAGTTGACCAGTGGCCTCCTGTAAGTCTCTTGAAGTATCTCTAATTTTTTTTCCAAATACAGAAGCACTCAGTAAGACAGGCGGAGTAAACAACAGTAATAAAGCAGAGAGTTCAGGCGAGATTGAAACCATCATTCCAACACCTACACCACCGCAAATCATTGCCTTAAATCCATCGGAAACTTTTTGTGTCATTGATCTGGATACCACGTATGCATCGGACCCCAATCTAGAAATCAAGTCACCAACTTTATGTCTATCGAAAAATTCAGCATCCTGATGAATAGTCTTTTTGATAACATCGGCACGCAGTCTTGCTACAACCCTCTCACTTAAGAGTCTCAATAATATTATTCTTCCATAATTTGCAACGACACCAACCACTAGTAGACCTGCAAAGATGGATAAGAACTCATAGATTGATAACCCCATTGCAATCGGAGGTAAATCGTCCATGCTTATAGTATCTTCACCATCCTTCTTATTTTCAAGCCCATTTTTCAAAACGTCAAGAATCAAACCAATGACTTTTGGTATCGTCATTCCAATGCTGCATGAAATCGTAAGTAGAGTTATGGCAATTAGCAGCAATTTCCAATCGGGACGAGCCAGAAGTAGCAGCCGCATAACATCTTGGAAACTCGATTTTTCGCCATCTTCTGGCTTTTTTTTGTCAGATGACGGATTATGCTGTTGTGTCTTCGAGGTAGTGGAATATGACTGTACTAAACGTCTTATACAAATCCCAATTTTTGGCTGTATTGGTACTACCTGTGTGCAATTATACCTCTGGGATATATTTTGTAATGCCGATGGTCTAGCTGCATAGGAACTGTTATAACGTCTTATATTAGCGAGGACGTTCACCTTAACAGAATTTCCTACGATGCAGTGGTGCGTTTCAATTACTACCCGTATGCTGGACTTCGCTAACGATATCCTGGGAAACGATGGGAACGGTTTCATTGTCGTTGACGAAATTGTTCTGATCATTTTTTAACTAACATATATGATTAGATGGCCAATGGGCTGTTATCGTCGAGTACGTGATGAGTTGTTGAGTCATGAAACTGAAGTAAGTTTGAAGGTTGCTCGCCAAAACTCGTATCGACCGGTATCAACGCGCAGCATCCCGTACCACACAACAACAGTGGCTTCGGTAGAAAAAAACTTGTATTGTATTTATAGATATATTACGTATCCATGCATATGTGATAAATGCAATTGTGCTTGTAAATTTATATGTATATGTATAGCTCAATACTCTCGTTTCTCACCATCGTGTATTCTCAAACTGAATATTTAAAATAAATCTTCATAAATGTCATCATCATTGCCTAGCATTTTTGCCCATTAGTCTAACAATGCATTTGACTTATTCCTGCAAGGGAATAGGTTCAGATTTGGCTGTACCCTTTTCATACTGAACATACCTTGCTTCTGTCTTGGATCTGCCCAATACCGCAGCTGTTTGCAATTCCGGTTTCAAAGCAGCACGAACAGTCTTGGCTGCAACAGCTAAGTATGTATTGTAAGTTAAACCAGCCTTTCTCCAAGCAGCCATCTTTTGTATCTAGTAGATTGTATGAGTCCTACTTTATCTTTCACCTGTGATTCTAACCGTTTATATGTAGACTTCACCTCTCTTCTTGAAGAAATTCGCCTTTCTTTACTCGGTGCGCTGCAGGGGGCGCCAGCTTGCAGACGAGCTGCGTCCCAAACGGTTTCTTATTGGTTCGTCAATCGTGACATGTCTCAAGCAGTATCGATCAAATGTTAAGTAGTCATTCAAGAGCCACACTCATATTCTCTCAAGTGATCAGAGCTTTGGGGGATATTGCTTTGTCAGTCGATACTCTGATCAAAACAGTAAGTTTACCGGGGTGGAAGTGAATTGTTTTATATGCCGTTCGAAGAGTTCAATGGCATTAGTCACGATACAACGCAAACGAGTTCGATTCTACCAGGGCAGCCATTCCTTTTATAGCAAGTATAATCTTCAAGAGATACGCTTCGCAGGTTTTTAGCAATGTGATGGGCTGCTCTTCTGTCATGCATGAAGTGAACTGGTCGATATGACTTCTCATACATTCATAAGGTTACCCAGCCTTGGTGTCATCGCGATGAAATATTTTACACGTAGGCATCCGTAGCACTATATTGAATTATTCTTGACGGATATGGGACTAAGCTTCCCTTAAGCATATCGATTTATATCAGTGTATCATATTCCCATGGGGTCTGGTGTGGTTAACAGAGATTGGTTCTACAAATTGGCTTCTGATTTGCAGGATGAGCGTGTTCAAGCGGCCATATCATTAATCAAGGAACTTTCGTCTCTATCATTACCCGAGGATGCCGGTGAATGGTCTTATGTCCTTAAAAGATTGATCAGTGGGTTGGCCTCTAGTAGGAATAGCGCACGTTTAGGGTTTTCGCTATGCTTAACGGAAGTTGTCAATCTGGCTCTGAACATGGACGATGCAGCACCCGCAGAGCTTGTGTCGATAGATGGATTCCTCGATTTGCTTTCAAGTACTTTATCTTTAGTGGGTAGCAACGGTAATTCTGAGGCAAATAAGCAGCTTAAGGGTAAAGAAGAACGTGGTTTACTATTTGGTAAAATGTTTGGGCTACAAGCACTTCTAAATGAGCCTGTGTTCACTAACGTGTTCCTTGAGGGGCAAGACGAACGAAGAGTTTCAGAGTTTGCCATAAGATTCATGGACGAATTGGCTCAATTGGCTATCAGAAAGACCTGGTTGAGAGAGCCTTGTCTTTTCACGCTTTTCCAGACGGTGCAAAAATTATTGCCGTTTGCCGACTCAAGAACAATTGGTAGTATTTTCTCCCTCTTGGATCAATATCAATTGACTCTAACAAATGAAGGCTTGGCTGTTTACTTGTTAGTGCTGCATACTGGCGCCATCAACAATCAATCCATTTGTGCATCATTCTCTTTAAGTTCCAAAGGTTGGAAGTCGAACGATCCATTGGCAAGAGGAAATTTGCCGTTATTATCGCAGGTGCTCCGTGATTCTACAGTGTCTCAAAATGAGGAAGAAAGCATCCCATCGCTGTCACCAAAAGCCTCCAATTGGAATCCCAGATTGCACTTTGTGTGGGATATTTTATTGCCAATTATCATGCAGGAAAGGCAAAATAGTTTGGGTGCTGCTGGAAAAGGCAAACCAGTTTCTAAGAAAAGGAAAAAGGAAAAGGAAAAGGTCTCTGATATTGAATTTCCGGAATTTTGGCAGATGGCTGTAGATGAAACGTTCTTCAATGAAAAAGCATCTAATGAAAGAAAATTCTTAGGCTTTCTAATATTCCAGAAAACCCTTGAACTGGCACCCTCTCACTTGCTACCTTGTTGTTTTAGTCAAAATCTCATGAGATCTCTGATTAACCAATCGACGGATTCAAAGCGTTTATTGTATAAGATATCCCACAAAGCGTTGAATAAGATTGTTGAAATCTGTGAAAAGGATTCTTCAAATAAACTTTTACCTTGTTTGGACGCTGTTTTATTTGGTCCTCATGGGTCCACTAATTTCGATAAACTCACTAGATCAAAGACCGTGACCAAACTCATTGGAGTGCCTAATTTAACACCAACTACTTTGTCCGACTTATTTAGCACTTTATCCTCTCATTTGATTGAAGCCACAGGACAGGAAAAACAACAAGTGCAATTTGTATTGGACACTCTACTCCATGTCGTTCGTAGTAATAGATCAGCATTGACGAATGACTTGATTGTTAACCCACTCCTTGAACCTATTGTTGAGTTGGCCTTTTTTTTCACCGGTGATGAAAATATAAATAATCTGGCAAAGGAAAGACTGTATTCCATTCTTTCTGAGTTAACGAATTCTCAGGAGAACACATGTTCTGCTCAATACTACGTGTTGAATATTATTCTAGAAAAAGAATCTGCTGGTAAGGATCTAGTTAATCCATTAGATGACAGTTTAGGTGAAGTGAGGAGTAATGGTTTCAAAGTGTTAGAGACAGTATCATCTCATGTGGAGAATCCGCAATTGCAAGGTTTAGAATCACTCCTTTCGATGTGCCTCTTGCAACTGTACTCGGGAGAAACTGACTCCATCTCGATTATAGAGGAACTTTGCGCCTTTTATTCAGAGATAGATAACGAATCGACATCTTTGATAGGTATAACTGAGATTTTACTCTCTTTATTAGCTCAAAAGAAAGCATTACTGAGAAAACTAAGTCTATATGTTTGGCAACAATCTATTGAAAAGATCAACGAGCAGGAGCTTAAAATTTTATTGGATGTCTTGCATGCACGAGAAAACAAACAAGGGTTTGCTCAACTATTCGAAGGAGCAGATGATTTTGAACTGGAAGAGGGAGAAAATATCGATGAAGACGAAGATGAAGATGAGGAGGCAATTCAGAAAGAAAATGAGGGAAACTTCAGCCCATCAAGTTCTGATTCCTCTACTGTCAGTGAAAGTGATGAAGAAGATAAGGATGACAATGAAGGTGATGTAGCAAAGATTGACAAAAAAGCTACGAGTGCATTAGCTAAGGCCCTGAACCTACCAGATAATATTGTAAATGATAAGGGAGAGGTGGATTTAAATCAATTGGAAAGTGACTCCAGCGATGGGGTAAAAGATGAAGAGGAAGATGAGTCCATGGATGACGAAAAGATGATGGAATTGGATGATCAGCTATCATTAATATTTAAGAGCAGAAAAGAGGCGCTATCTCACATTTCTACAGGAAACGAAAGAAAACTGGAAGCAAAGGAATCTCGTGAACATGTTATTGCTTTCAAACATAGAATCGTTGATATGCTCGAAATATTTGTCAAGTATGTTGAGAAACTAACTTCAACCGACGTCAGCCATACTGAGCAGCAGAAGGCTCGGGTTCCTTTATCTTTGCGAAATCTACTACTTTTCATTGAGCCTATGATTACATGTATTAAGCAAACAACGGATAGAGCGCTAGCCGATAGAGTCGCAAAATTGCTCAAGACAAAGATTTACAAGATAAGAATATCTGCATTCCATAATCTAGAGGATTCGGAATATCTCCTGAATATGCTGAACTGTGTTCATAAGAATCTACTAGCATCTAAACCTGGACAACACCAGAGTTTATACTACTCTTTGTGTTCTACATCATCCTTATTTCTGGCTAAATTGTTGTTCGAAAGTAGTATTGAGGATAGCAACGCCGTTTACAGTCAACTAATTGATCTTTACTCAGAGACCATGAAACAATGGACTTTCAAAGGTAAGTTCGGACCGAATGTGTTTATAGATTTCCTGAACTGGTTATCCTCTAGAAAGCAAACAACACAGCCTTGAACAGGGGGTGATTCAGGAGTTGTATATTATGTAAAGTGGTATTACTGAAGTTTATCCTATAGATGTTCTCTTCGTTTAGCGTTCTTTATAGCCCCAGGGACACTAGTGGCTGATATATGCATCATATGCAACCTGGTACGAGGCAGCCTTGTAGTATTGGAGATCAGAACATTCTTGTTCTCTCGTATGTTCGATTTTCGTATAGCGCTCCTTCGTTTGAAGATGCATTTTTCAATGCATTGAACATCGTTCCAAAAATTATTTTTGATAGTACAGGAATTCAAAGCCTACATTCACTATTCTCCAACAAATGACTGGTTAATTCGGTAGAAGATGAGCTTCCGCCATTTTTTGTTTACCAATTTTCAATTAAGCAATTGTGAGTAAAAAAGGATTGAACTAAACGATGTTATTCACCCTTCAAAGAATATGATTTGATGGTTTTTCATTATCCACTGAATATAAATAGACCTTCATCAAGAAGGTAATACTTAGGTTGTTCGAATCCTTGTTTAAGCTGCTTTAAATTTTGACTTAATTACGCAGTCGAAAAATCAATCATGTCTTTCAGATCTCTAGGAAGTGTCGAAAAGAAAGTCCTTTCACAAACACTAGAAGGATATAGAAATGGTGTGGTATTTGGAGCCATGTACTCTTCAACAACGGAAGAGTGGTCTGACGATGCTACCCTTTTGACATACAAGGATTCTAGATTGAACATGTCATTACTAACTAGAGCTCTTAACAAATTAATTTCCGAGCACGTTGAACTTTATACATCAATCAATGAGAAACTAGAGTTTGCACCTGTTAAACGTATTAAAGCTGACGAAATAATCAAAAATATCACCTTCGATAGCTACAAAGATGAGCTAGTTAATTGTCGTTTTGGTGCTCCACCATACTTGCTTCGCCATATCTTCAATCAAACTAATTATCAACCTGGCTCCGATAGTGTTCTGTGGAAGCTATACGTGGTAGACGAAACTTTAGTAATTTTTCATGGTCATGATGTACTATTTGACATCTTCTCTGCAGCAAATTTCCACAAACTATTTCTGGAAACGTTAGACAGCATTCCTAAAGATGGTAAGAAATTGTCTACTGTATTCAAATTTGACCAAGCTGTACTTCCGCAATTTCCTAGGTCTATATTTGATAATGCAAAGCTTCATTTACCTGCAATGGCTGCAGATTTGCTCAATATGCAAACGCAATCATTTTTTAAATCCATATATTTTAACGCCGTTAAAAAGCCATTAGACTATCTGAACTCCACTCCTCACCAACAGCTAAAGGAATATAGAACTCGGTATGGTGATATACTCAGAACAGATAATAACCTGTGCGGAACAACGATATTTGGAAACATTCCTGCTGCCAGATTCAGCCATTTGAACGAAATAGTTAAACAACAGAATATATGTTTAAGGAGCTTCATCTGCGGTATTACAATGCTATGTTTAAAACCTATGGTTAAAAACTTCGCCGGCAGTATTACATTTTCTATACCGGTCAATCTAAGGTCATCAATAGAAGAATCGTCAGATTTTGGATTGTTCTTCAAAAACATTAGAGTAGAATGTCCACTGTCCCTAATAGATGACAAAAATTTTAAGGGGTTGACTCTTTATAATGGATACGATTCCAGCAACGTAAAATTGTCTGAGACGGATCCCAAATATAAGGAGCATCTTTTAGAGTATCAGTTCAAGCAAATCACGGATCACGTTGTAGGCATGCTCAAACAAAGATTAAGAGCTTGGGAGAAATTTGGATTCAATGATGATGATATCAAGAGAATGAAGTTCACTCTTGAGGAAAAAACGGACAATACTAAATTAATTCAAATAAATGACGTTTCAGATATTACCACTTTTTCAAATGAGCACGGTGCCGGTAGATTTAGTGTCAGAGAACTAAATTTCACTCAAAGCCTTTGTCCTAGTCAATTTATGTCTTTATCTTATACGCACAATGAAGATAATGGTCTAAATATTTGTATTCATTATCCAGAAGGATATAATATGGAACCATTTGTGGAGTGTTTTCAGTCCTTCATTGAAGAAACTTAATTTACGATACTATCTCAATATATAGGGAAGAATGAGTTATCCTGCTACTCTTCAATATGTAACTAGAACAATAAAATATATCTAATGGTTTATTCCAAGATTGAGCAGTCAATAGATGGTGTACCCCCCACTCTTGGCAGTTTGCTCGAACATTTCCATACTTGTATTATATTTTCCTCTTCTGTACTGGCCATCAGCCATGGAATATTAGGATTCATTGAAAAGTCGTTCACGGGACTTCTATGACCTGCATGAATCATCATAACTTCTGGGGAGCCATCATCTGCATCGTCCGGAACTTGTTCAGCACCGATTTCGGCTAGATCCCAAATAATTACACGCCTGTCGTCACCACTGGACATGATAATGCCATCCTGTTGTGCGTAAAATTCAAGGTTCGTCACCGCTCCCTCATGCCCTGGCATGTGATGTAATGGCTTTGAAGTTCTTCTGGCATCATATAAGTAAATCATGGAATCTGTGCCAGCTGCGGCAAACAAATTTTTAGAGTGTTTGCTAAAAGCAAGCGTGTTGAATGGGGATTTCCCTAGTATTTTATCTATAACTGAATCTTCCATCCTTTGGTCATGAAGTTGCAAAGTTGAGTCCTCCGAAACAGATCCGAAGATGTTCTTATCAAATTCATGCCACTTACAATCGTTCACGATTGCAGAATGAGTTGTTGACCATGTTGCAACCGGCAGCTCCTTCCCTAGCTTTATATCCCACAAGGCAATAGTAGCATCGTCGGAACCACTTAGCAATTTTCCCTCGTCATTTGGATTAAAAGCTAAGCCATACCCGTTTTCTTTATGAAATTCCAATGTTGATAAGAGGCCATGTTCGGCATCCTTTGAGCGGTCGTACAAGTAGATAGTCCCACTGCCGTTTATGGTGGCAATAATATTGCTGGATTGCGGCATATAACGGGCCCTTATTACTTCTTGTTCATGTTTAAACTTCTTGATAATCTTAATATTAGATCTAGCCGGCTCTTCAAGGTCGACTGCCTCTTTTCCCGGCATTATTTCATCAGGCAATTCTATGGCCGCAATCTTAAGATAATTTTGCTCCTCCTCCGAGGTATGGGTACCAATAATCATTTCTTGTCGATTATCATTCTTAGAATCGGGCAGCCATTCTACAGTTAACGATGGCCATGTAAGTTTTGTCTCACTGACAAAATCATACATGAGAGGTACGTTGGATTTCCATAGCTCGTATTCCTCATCAATAGACAGGGGCTTATCCAATTGATCCTCTGTCATTGAATTATTTCAGCTTCTTTTGTTTTGTTATTGAATATTAACGTGTGCCATCAGACCTTTCATATAATTTTGCATAAACCGTTTATAAGCTCATCTTAGAATCTCATCACGTGATTCTAGGTAGTTACAAACGCGTTTAAATGAGCGATATGCAAAATGTAATCTATACATGCGTTTATAATACATCAAATACATAGTTTTATCTTCTCTTGACTGCTTTGGATATATCTTTTTCAATTATTTCGCCAACACCCCCAATTTCCTCTAATTTATCTTCTTCAATGCGAACTTGATCCCGTCTTTCCCACCAGCGATCCTCACACATATCGAATGATTTCTTTTTTAGGTGTTTTCCTTTAGCATCTCTGTTGTTTGAAATTGCCCACTGTAGAAATTCAGCACCTGAGCGGACGTAAAAAGAACGCAAGGTTTCGAAAGGCTTAGGATGTGGTAGCCATGGTCTAGGGTCGGGAATTTCCATTTCATTTTCCTCTATTTCTTCTTCTTCTTCTTCTTCTTCTTCTTGTTCCTCCTCGTCTTCTTCTGCGACCAGCTTTTCATCCGAAAGTCCATCCTCACTGTCATCTTCCTCATCATCGTCTTCTTCATCGAAAGAGTCATCGTCTTCAAGTTCCTCAGCTTTTTCTACCTCACCAAGGTCTTCCCAATACACAATTACACCATCAGCCTTGTTCAAGTCAACGCTATAGAAAGAGTTTATTGAATATTCTTTTTCACCGTATTCCCATACGCCTCCTAAAATGAACAACGTATCATTAACGACTGCAGTGGTGGCATTAAATCTCGGATGAGGCAGCTGATTCATTACTGTACGTTCATTTCCGGAATCCGTTCCATTGGACTGGTTTTCCTTCTTGAGTTCATCGGAATCGTCCTCATCTTCTTCTCGATTTGCTTCGAAGCCATCTCTTATCACATTTTTGTATTCCTCATCCTCACTTTGATCATACAACTGCGCCTTCTGTAGTATCTGGTTCAACAAATCCTCCAGTTCTTTCTCTTGGTCTTTAGTACTTTTATTGTTTGTTTTTACAATTTTTTTTCGTTGGGGTCTTAATGATAATGAATACCATCTATTAGTTTTAATCTGATAGGTAAAAATATCGTTGTAAAATACAGAATCTAAACTTTCCTCTGTTTCCTCGAAATCATAAACACCGCCAAACAAAATGCCTCTACCCTTGTGATGGACCATGGAGGTCCCGACTCTTGGGGAAGGCTGGAAGCCTTGTTTTTTCTTTCTTTCCCATCTGACTGCTCCAGGATTGGCATTCATTTTCAAGTACCAACAGTCAGCCAAAATTTTTCCTTTTTGTAAACCCTTTTTTGCTTTTACTTTACAATATCCACCCCATAAGATGGCACCTTCTTGATCAGGGATCAAAGAATGGCCTGATCTAGCATCAGGAACAGGATGATTCGGAGGGAATTCAACCTGTTTCCATTTATACGTAGTGATATCAAAAAGCCAACAGTCGTTTAGATATGTGGTAGATGTCCCCAGATCTCTAAACCCACCATGCATGATAATGTAGTTTTTCCATATGGTCATTCTATGACCTGAACGAGCGGAAGGCCCATTTTTCTGCTCAACCTTGGTCCATTCTTTTGTAGAACAATCCAACAACCATGTGTCTGAATAATGATAGAAAGTGTTTTGTTTTGGAGATGAGAATTCACCACCATGCAATAAGGCGATACCACTTGGATGAGCGGCCATGGCTGCAGAGGATCTAGGCATTGGAGCATTTTGTGATGAGATTTTTCTCCACTGATCATTATCTGGTGAGTAAGTGACCAGGTCATTGAAAAAATGAGTCATCGATGTGGCTTGATTGGTATTTTCACCACCGAATAGAAGCAATTCATTTTTACCATGTATGGGATTTGCAATCATGCAAGCATTGATTCTTTTCGAGGGTCTATCAATCGATTCCACAAGAATTTTTTCGAATTGATCTTGTTCTTTCTTGAAATTTGCCAAGACTTGTTCGATATCTAAATCATCTTCATCATCTGCATCACCAAATATCTTTTTGGCTTTCTTCTTATCCTTCACTTCTGCTTTGCTCTGGTTTTTCTTTAGCTTAAGTTCAGCACGAGCTTTCTTTGATTCCTTATCTTTCTTAGTTTTCTTAGCCATCTTGAATGGTCAGCGGTTAAAATATATTACAATTAGCTAATAACGTCCATGCGTATTTATATCTCTTTATTGTTTAATTGATGGTGGATGAAATGAAAAAATAGTTGATTTTTGAGATTTCGATGAAAAAAAGTAATTCCGTGATGCTTCAAAAAGCGACTCTTAATATATTATTTAAATTTATTTAGAAACGCTTTCAAGAACAAGTTTATTTACTTTTGAGGACAATTCTTCCGTATCTTGTCTGATAGCGGCTTCTGCATAGATTCTCACTGCATCTTCTGTTCCACTAGCTCTAACAAAAGATCTACCTTGTTTGTACTGTTTAACGACCGCATCTATTTTATCTTGAAGGCCAATAGGAGATAACAATCTACGTTCTTGATCCGTTGTAACAAACACAGATCTATCGGGGACCACTACTTTTGTTAGTTGATTTGGTAAATCAGTGAATTCTTGATCCCAATGTTGTGGAGACCATTTCAATATCGATAATACAGCAAGTACACCCAACATATCGGAAATGGCGTCACCAACAGTTTGGTTGATGAGCTTAGATAGTGCTTCCAAGGTTTCAGTTGCAATTGAATCATTGTTATGTGCTGCCATCACATCATAAAAATTCTTTGAGAATATGATTGTTCCATGCCCGTTGGCCTCAAAATATATTCCGATATCGTAATTTGTAATTGCTTCGTGATGTAAATGTTTAACACCTGTCTTGGCGCAAGTCACAGGAATTTTCAGTTGATCTTTCAAATATTTGGTTGAGTTTCCATTAGCATACGCAGTTTGTACAACACCCATCGACAACTTTGTTTCTAATTTAGCGTCTTTCAATAATTTTGCAATGAAGTTTGCAAACAATGTCGATATTTTATCTCCATCTAATAGGTGAAATTTCAAATTTTCATCCTGGTAATAGAAAACAACTCTATCAGCATCACCATCGAAGGAACAATACAAATCCTTGTTTGATGAGTCGCTCTTATCTTTGATGCCCTCAGGTAATGCCTGAGTAGTCTTGACGAAATCGGCACCACAGTTGTAATTCAGCAAATTAGGTTTTGTCCATTGATTATCAATGAGACTAACTTGATCCGAAATGCTCCAAGTGGATAACAACTCTTGCATTTTAGGTCCACCGATCCCATTCGCAGTATCAATGGTCAATGAGTTGATTAAAGAAGATGGAAGGCTCGTCACGTGATGCAAACTAGTGATACGATTCCATGCGTCTATGAAGTGAGAATAGTATGTTGTTTCATTTATTTCAGAAGCTGTGGAGTTTGAATCTGAAATGGCTATTTCGTTGGTCAAGAAGTGTAGCTGGGGTGTAGTTAGTAAACCATAATCCACAACATGTGCATCAAACAGATATGTAGCACTAGCTATCAAACACGACAATAAATGTGGTCCTGACTCTCTTGAATCACGACCTACAATCAAAGTGGGTTTCTCGCTTCTATCACTGATCAGCTCATTGAGTCTCTTCTCGATTGAACTTTCATCACCGTTTGAGATTAAGTTGGCCAAATCGGTTGCCAACGGTTCCCATGACTGAATTAACATAGATCCATCTGGTTCCACAATCTTTACACCATTATCGTTAGGAGGATTATGTGAAGCCGTTATCATAACACCAATTGGTTTGCCTTTCAATGCTATGGATCTAAGGCAAGCAATGATACCAGCGGTGAACATTACAGTATCTAGCTTAGAAGCATCATCCCGAAACCCTGCCGTACCATATACGTATTTGTAGTTCCTCGTACTACAATATTGCTCCAGCAATTTTGAAAGAAATTGAGCCTCTACCATTGAAAACTAGTTTGGGTGTTGTTTTTTCTCCTTTATGTGTATTTCAAGAATCAAGTATGTGTAGAGACCTATTTTTTTCTTAATGTACGTAACACACATAAGCAAAGAGAACATATCACAAAAATACCCATGGCGCCACCCACTCCCATATTGTCCAAAGAACAAATTAAGAAAGATCAAGATCAACGATCTAAGGATTGTCAGCTAAAATCTTTAACACAGTACCAATGTCAAATCTTCCCACCGGGAAGCGGAGAATACGTTTGCGTACCATTTAAAAGAATGTTTGAAGAATGCTTGAAAGTGTCGAAAACGAATAAGAATAAGAATAAGAATAGACTCGATAGGTACAATGGTGAAAGCAATATCACTAACAAGAATGATGACACTGATAAAGAATACACCAAAATCACGTGTCGGACAGAAATTACTTGCTCGGACACAAACACGTGATCACTGCGCAAATCCGAAGTCGGATCCGAAACCAAAAACGTGCAGAAGATCGTGCCGTTAGCCGAAATGACCAAGCAGGCGATCACCCCTGGGCCGTTTGACCACTCAGAGAAGCAGATCCCTTGCCAATTGCTCAACAAAGCTGCAAGTCTTCCACTTCGACTTTCGCATCGCAAGTCAGATTCGTTATATATAGAATTGTATTCGTGCAGCAGCAATTGACCACCTTGTTAGCTTTCTGTCTATATATTGCGTTGCTGTGCCCTAGCTTTTTCTTCACGTTATAAAGGTAAGAGAGGTGAAAAAACTAAAACACTGAGGAAAAATGTTGAGATTACAAGCAAATTTAGTCAAGACATCACGTTTTTCAGGTTCTTTACTGAAATCATCATCATCACAGTACAGTAGTAAAATGTCTCTATCCACATCCTCCTCTTTGTCTCAGGAATATAGAGTTGAGACCGATGCATTCGGTGAAATCAAAGTTCCTGCTGATAAGTACTGGGGAGCTCAAACTCAACGTTCTTATGAAAATTTTAAGATTGGAGGGATCCGTGAGAGGATGCCAGAACCAATCATTAAAGCTTTTGGTATCTTGAAAAAGTCTGCTGCCATAGTCAATGAATCTTTGGGTACTTTGGATCCAAAAATTGCCGAATTGATTAAGAAAGCTGCGGATGAAGTAGCTGAAGGGAAACTAACTGAGCATTTTCCTCTGGTTGTGTTTCAAACCGGTTCAGGTACTCAATCGAATATGAATGCCAATGAAGTGATTTCAAATAGAGCTATTGAAATGATTGGTGGTAAAATGGGCTCCAAGCAGATTCATCCAAACAACCACTGCAATCAAGCACAATCTTCAAATGACACTTTCCCATCTGTCATGCATATTGCTGCAGTCACTGAAATCACTCATCATTTATTACCAGAATTAACAGGTTTGAGAGATTCCTTAGATGCGAAATCTAACGAGTTTAAAGATATAGTCAAGATTGGTAGAACTCATTTACAAGATGCGACTCCTTTAACATTAGGTCAAGAATTTAGCGGTTACGTTCAACAACTAACCAATGGTATCGATCGAGTTGAAAAATCTTTGATTCATTTGAAATTTTTAGCACAAGGTGGTACCGCAGTTGGAACTGGTTTGAATACAAAAATCGGATTTGCTGAAAAAATCGCCGAACAAGTTTCAAAAGAAACTGGTATTGATTTCAAAACTGCTCCAAACAAATTTGAAGCTTTAGCTGCCCATGATGCAATCGTTGAAGCAAGTGGTGCTCTAAATACCGTCGCTTGTTCTTTATTTAAGATTGCTCAAGATATTAGATATTTGGGTTCAGGTCCACGTTGTGGTTATGGTGAATTATCTTTACCAGAAAATGAACCAGGCTCTTCCATCATGCCAGGTAAGGTTAATCCAACTCAAAATGAAGCAATGACCCAAGTTTGTGTTCAAGTCATGGGCAACAACTCCACAATTACCTTTGCCGGAGCTTCTGGTCAATTCGAATTGAACGTCTTCAAGCCTGTTTTGATCTCGAATCTATTGAGCTCTATCAGATTACTAGCAGATGCTTGTTATTCTTTCAGAGTTCATTGTGTTGATGGTATTCAAGCAAACAAGGACAAAATCAATAAATTGTTACATGAATCATTGATGCTTGTTACTGCTTTGAATCCAAAGATTGGTTACGATGCCGCATCAAAAGTAGCTAAGAACGCTCACAAGAAAGGTATTACTTTGAAAGAATCTGCTTTACAATTAGGTGTATTGACTGAAAAAGAATTTGACGAATGGGTCATTCCAGAAAATATGATTGGCCCAAAACCATAAGAAATCTATATGAATGAACGAACAAAATGAATGAATCTCACCTAGCCTTGTAATAACTATATATTTATATATTTATATATTTATATATTCGCATACGCTCTTTAACCAATACCAGCAGATGAATGAAGTCATCATCTCAGTCACTGGGTGACTATTAGTGTGTTTCGGGTGTTACCCGACCTCAGCCCCTCCATGACTCTGCGCCACATCTTATCAGCAAAAGAGCCAAGCCTGGTTCTCCTTCAATCCGTGCACCCCGCTACTATCGGCTAGTATGCTGATAAGGGATGAGGTAGGGTGACCCCCACTGATAAGATAAATGGGGTGAAGGCGGGTGCGGTTGTATATAAAGGAAATGGTGGCGTAGTCCTGGTCGATATCTCCCATGAATCTGTCTTTCCTTCCAATACACAAGAAGATATACAAAGGATATTATATATATATATATATACAGCTACAGCTACGGATATATATATATATAAAATTCTTACCAACGTCCAAGACACCCCTCCACTCTAACTATCATGAAACTTCAAACAACTGTTATCCCAGTTGCTGCGCTTGCTTCGCTAGGTACTGCTTTTGTCATCCCCGAGCTATTGGGCGGTGCTAAAGTGCCATGTCACAAGTCAAAGGGCTCGAATGAGATTAGAATAGTACCTATAGGTTCTAAGAATTCTGAGGACGATGAGAAACATGGTCGTCGCCCTCACCGTGAGGAACACCGCGGCCGTGATCGTCAACGTTCACCAGGTGCTCGTAAGGCTCCATCAGTCTCTCGTAAAGATTCACCAAAGTCTCGTGAGGGATCTCCAGACTATCGTGAAGATTCCCCAAAGTCTCGTGAAGGTTCCCCGGAATCTCGCGAAGGTTCTCCACGTCGTCAATCCCCAGGTCCTCGTCGCCATTCACCAGGTCCTCGCTCTCAATCTCCAGGTCCTCGTCGCCATTCACCAGGTCCTCGCTCTCAATCTCCAGGTCCTCGTCGGCATTCACCAGGTCCTCGCCGCCACTCACCAGGCCCCCGCTCTCAATCCCCAGGCCCCCGCCGCCACTCACCAGAACGCGAGGTATCTTCTAAGAAAATGGGTAAGGGTGGAAAACACGGTGGTTCTCGTCTAATGGCTCCTTTAATTGCTTCTCATTCGCAAGGGGAAAATGTTATTCCAAACCGCTACATTGTTGTCTTAAAGAAGAATGTTTCTCCTGAAGAAGTCGATTTCCATAAGGAACTTGTCAATCAAATTCAGTTGGAATCAGCAGCTGACTTATCTGAAGACGATGCTTTCTTTGTGTCAACTAATGATAAAGCACAATCAATTTCGGTCACTGGTGGTATTCAGGACTCATTTGATGTTGCTGGTTTGTTGAATGGTTACATTGGCTACTTCACCGATGCTGTGGTTGATCTTATCCGCTTCAATCCTTTGGTGGATTTTGTTGAAAAGGATTCTCTTGTTTTCGCCTCTGAATTCGATACTCAAAACGGTGCACCATGGGGGTTATCTCGTATATCTCATAGAGAAAGTTTAAACCTAGGAAGCTTCAACAAATACCTGTATGATGATGAAGCCGGAAAGGGTGTTACATCTTATGTGATTGACACTGGTATCAATGTTGAACATAAAGATTTCGAAGGTAGAGCCATTTGGGGTAAAACAATCCCATTAAACGATGAAGATTTGGATGGTAATGGTCACGGTACTCACTGTGCTGGTACCATCGCATCGAAACATTACGGTGTCGCAAAAGATGCTGAAGTTGTTGCTGTTAAAGTCCTAAGATCGAATGGTTCTGGTTCAATGTCAGATGTTATCAAAGGTGTCGAGTTTGCTGCTCAATCCCATCAAAAAGCGTTGAAGGAGAAGAAGAAGGGTTTCAAGGGTTCCACGGCAAACATGTCCTTAGGTGGTGGTAAATCTCCAGCTTTGGATCTAGCTGTCAATGCCGCAGTCAAAGCAGGTATCCATTTTGCCGTCGCCGCTGGTAATGAGAACCAAGATGCTTGTAACACTTCCCCAGCTGCTGCAGAAGGTGCCGTTACTGTTGGTGCTTCAACTTTAAGTGATGACAGAGCATATTTCTCCAACTGGGGTAAATGTGTTGATATTTTCGCTCCCGGTTTGAATATCTTGTCCACTTATATTGGCTCCAAAGATGCCACCGCAACTTTATCTGGTACCTCAATGGCTTCACCACATGTTGCTGGTCTTTTGACCTATTTCCTATCATTACAACCAGATTCTGATAGTGAGTTCTTCGACTCTGGTTCCGATGGTATTACTACAGAACAATTGAAGAAAAAATTGATTTCTTACAGTACCAAGGACATCTTGTACGATCTGCCAGAAGATACGCCAAATGCATTGATTTACAACGGTGGTGGTCAAGATTTGAGCGGCTTCTGGGATGGTAAATCCAAGGATATTTCTGGAAAGGTTCACGAAGCTGTCGATAGAGTCAAAGATTTGGATTTGGACAACTTAGCAGAGAATTTCGAATCAAAGACTGACGCATTGTTCGGTCAAATTAGAAATGTTATGGATAAGTTGAATATAATCTAAGTGGACTAAATTCCTTCCATCATTTACTTTTCAATTCCTATTATGGAAAACTTTTCCATCTTCCTTTTAGTTTCAATCTTCCGCGGGGTGGAAGATAAATAATCAAGGCGTATTATCAATTAATCAAAACTTTCTCTTTTTATTTCCAGTTATTCCAACAATGAAAGATAATAAATTTTTATACATATATACCATATATACCAGTTATAACAGACGAATAGTGGCTTTTTACTTCAAGACATGTTTATATAAAGTTCGCAGAGAACAGAACGCACGCGTTTTCTCTTTATTCTAACGCATAGTCTTGAACAATGTATATGACGAATACAGGTGAAATTTTCCCAGGTTTTGATAGATACGATTGGATTTGATATCTTTTTGATCGCAAGATCATGAATACCCCATACCCTGTTCGTGGTCTCGATGAAGTGACGATATTTAAGCAGAAAGCGATAAACAGAAAGAAATGTGTGGATAAGAGAAAAAACATCATAGCCAATCGAACCCCTGAAGATGAATTGGAGTCAAGGCAGATTGTCCTTGCCGATGATGAATCATCAATGTACTTCATTGAACAGGACACAAGGAAAGATCCAGCTACAGATGAACAGAATGAGTGGGATGAGGAAAACAATGGAATGTACACTGAAATCATTCAGTCCAAACCGATCTCCAATGGCCAAGATTTGAAGAAGACGCTATCAGATAATGAAGTACCTAATTTCTCATTGACCTCTACTATGGTAAGTTCTACGCAACTGTTAGCTCCAAGAGATCTTCCAAAACACTATATCAATCAGTCCATAAAACTGCGTGAAAAACATCGTTCTAGATGTACTGTACAGGAAAGCAGTAGTTTTACCACAAGATTTTCGAAATCTCTTCTTACTTTACGAAATTCATTACAAATTTTAGATGATCTTATCGACAACTCACAGATACCAATTCTGATCAGATACCGAACTGGTGTAAAAGTTATCTTGATACTAATTATAACATGGCAATTCAGTTCGTTAATAGATCAATCTGCACATTGTATCACAAAGCTTTGTGGTCTATAGTTTTTGTTGCTATGGCAGATGGACTACATTTAACTTTTTTGTTTTCAGTTCTCAACGAGCGAAAGAAAAATTTAAAATTTTCTATGCGATGAGAAAGAACATCAAAGTAGAAGATCCAATAATACAAACCAATCGAGTATTTATAATTGCTCTCCTTTGATCTCATTTATACCAAATCATTGAAGCAAAAAAAAAATGCGTCAGAAAAGAGCTAAATCATATAGAAAGCAGATGCTGGTGTATAACCATACGTTCAAGTTCCGCGAGCCATATCAAGTTTTGGTTGATAGTCAACTGGTGCTAGATTGTCATGGTTCCCATTACGATCTTGTCAAAGGTTTAAAACGTACATTGCAAGCCGAAGTTAAGGTCATGATAACTCAATGTTGTATGCAGGCTCTATACGGCAGCAACGATCAGGATGCTATTGAAATGGCTAA
This sequence comes from Torulaspora microellipsoides, assembly GCA_900186055.1. Classification (NCBI taxonomy): domain Eukaryota; kingdom Fungi; phylum Ascomycota; class Saccharomycetes; order Saccharomycetales; family Saccharomycetaceae; genus Torulaspora; species Torulaspora microellipsoides. The sequence continues at coordinate 645,924 of FYBL01000008.1, read as the reverse complement.
AGGTTTTGAAAGGCGTCGTTGTAATCATCCTCCAAAAGAGCCAAAGACCCCAATTGAATGCATTCAAAGTGTCGTGGATATAAAAGGACAAAACAAGCATAGATATGTTGTCGCATGTCAAGATATCGATATAAGAAGAAGCTTGAGACGCACCCCTGGTGTACCTTTAATTCATATGACCAGATCAGTGATGGTCATGGAACCTTTGAGTGATGCGAGTGCCAAGATAAGCAAAAACGTAGAAAAAGAAAAGCTTTACAAGGGTTTGAACGATCCTAACCTGGCAGGTATCAAGCCTGCGGATAAAGAACCATCATCTGCCACACAACCTAAAAAAAGGACTAGAGGACCAAAACAACCAAATCCTCTGAGTATGAAGAAGAAGAAGACCCAAAGTTCCGCTAACGACGAGGGTAATTCAGTAAGTGTTCAGGGCGAAGATGCAGATGGTGACGATAATAGTGAAAAAAAAATTAGAAAAAGAAAAAGAAAGCATAAGAGTGATCAAAAGAAAGACGAGGGATCAAACATGGAAGCAAGTATAAATGGTGAAGTTGAAACTGATTAGACATTACTAAAACATCTGCTTATATAGGCAGTTGACTAAATAATTAAACTTTTGTATATTATACAACTTTTCACTAAGCACGTAATACTTCGTTAGAAGTGACATTTCACAAAACGCGATGGACATAATATAAACAACAACAGAAAACGAAATAGTAAACAAAAGGGTAAGTGCATATAATAACAAGGTATTGGATTAGCTGCTAAGAAATTGGTACAATTGGCTTAATAACGATGGTATCATCACCTCAAGGAAGTGGGGGAGGTGTGGAAGAGTTAAATATTACGGTGGCTGTAAGATGTAGAGGACGCAATGAAAGAGAAATAAACGCGAAGAGTTCAGTAGTGGTATCAGTTCCAGACGTAACAGGCTCTAATGAAGTATCTATCAACACTACTGGTGATATTGGTATCACTGCGCAAATTAATTCAAAAACATACATGGTTGATAAAGTGTTTGGCCCTAGTGCCAATCAGAACCTCATATTTCAAAAAGTTGCGGAACCTTTGTTTGCCGATTTTATTAAAGGGTATAACTGTACTATGTTGGTCTATGGTATGACCTCTACTGGTAAGACATACACTATGACAGGTGATGAAAAATTGTACAATGGAGAGTTGAGTGATTCGGCAGGTATAATTCCTAGAGTATTATTTAAACTGTTCGAGACACTGGAATTGCAAAACGAAGATTATGTGGTCAAATGTTCTTTTGTGGAGCTCTATAATGAGGAGCTCAAAGATTTATTGAATGATTCAAGGGACTCGTCATCTTTAAAAAAATTAAGGATATTTGATTCTAATTCAATAGTCGTGGCTTCATCCGGAAGTAACAATAGTAGCAGAAAAAGCTCACGAACTAATTCACCAAGATCATCTACGGAGATAGCACCCTCTACGTTGCTTAGAAAACGTGTGAGATCCACAGCATCATCGAATATTTTACCAACAACGACGCAGCATGTTCCCTCTAAAACTCAGAAACATCAAATATCACAAGATCAAAATGGCGGCATTTACATTCAGAATCTACAGGAGTTTCATATCACAAGGGCTAAGGAAGGCATAGAATTATTACAGAAGGGACTGAGGCATCGGCAAGTTGCCACTACTAAGATGAATGACTTTTCAAGTAGGTCTCACACCATTTTTACCATAACACTCTACAAGGAACATGATGGAGAGATTTTCAGAGTGTCAAAAATGAACTTAGTAGATCTTGCCGGATCTGAAAACATTAGTCGATCGGGAGCTCAACATCAACGTGCTAAGGAAGCTGGATCAATAAATCAGAGTCTTTTAACATTAGGTCGAGTGATAAATTCACTTGCGGATAAAAGTGTTCATGTACCATTTCGAGAATCAAAACTTACTCGCCTACTTCAAGATTCTTTAGGGGGTAACACCAAGACGGCACTTATAGCCACTATTTCCCCAGCAAAGATTAACTCTGAAGAAACGTGTAGCACATTGCAGTATGCTGCCAAAGCGAAAAATATTAAAAATAAGCCTCAATTGGGTTCTGCTATCATGAAGGATATATTAGTAAAAAATATTACAGGTGAGCTGGCGAAAATAAAATCAGATCTTCTATCGACAAAGTTGAAAGAAGGGATATATATGAATCAAGATAATTACAAAGAGCTTACAAATGATCTAGAGAGTTATAAGACAGAAGTTCAGGAATGTAAACGGGTAATAGAGAGATTGAGTTCGCAGAACTCTCTTCTATTGAAAGATAAAAAAGCATCCAATCAAGTCAATGATTTACAAAATATTAAATTGCAAAACATGAGAGAATCAATGGGAGAGCTTTACAATAAAATTGAAAAGCAGCATAAAAGGGAACAGAATTTAGTAGGTATCACATCTAATTTGAAATCTACGGTAAGCAGTATGCAAATCATAATCAAGGAATACGGTAAACGAGAACAAGATCTGAAGAGCAAAATGCGTGTTTTATTGGGAGAGGAATTTCTACGATTCAAGTATATGCTCGTCGAAAATCTAGAAGATATTAAGCAAACCGGCAATGGAAATAGTCTTGATATACGAGATAATTTGGATATCGTGAAACGAGAAGTTGTCAACTTATTGGAAATGGTTCAAGGACAGGCAGAAAAGATGTATAAGGATTGTATGGGAAAAATTATGGAAGAAACCCCCGCTTTCTTCGAGATAGCCTCTTGCAAGGTTTCTGAAGTGGAAAGCATGGTCGATAGGTATCACAGTACATTAGCAGAAAACCTATCAGATATTAGCGAGGAATACAATAGCCTGAAGCAATATCTCAATGATCATTTCTTCAAAAACAATCACGAAGAAGTTTTAGTCTCACATATTGACAGAACTTATCACCATATACAGGAATCGGCTAATAGTTTATTTCAGAAATTTAAGGAGATGATGGACGATCACCTAGAAGAGAACAAAAGTTTAATGGTAGGAAGCCTAAGGACGGCAACTTCTGAAGTAATACACAAGGAAATGCAACTATTTGATCCCCAAAAGAATAGATGGGAAGAATCATTTGAATATATCAACAAATGTGATTCTATTAATAATGGCTTTCATAATGATATCAGATCAGCTCTATTACATATTAAATCAAAAATCGAATCTTCAACGGATTCGATTAATGATACGGTAACAAACGTGAAGACACAAGTGAATAATTACGAGGATGCATCGGCTATATTGAATAAGAACAAATTGTTCAGCAAACATTTTGAGGATATTTTACACAGGGATGCTATGCTGAAAAAACGAGTAGAAAAGTCTATTGCTTCTACGCAGGAATACCTCACTGTTTTTGATAGGCTAAAAAGTTCTATTATGCACACGGTAAGTAGTGAAGCAGAAGGGCACAGAACTAAAACGATCGATGAACTTCTCAAAAAACTGGATGAGGAGAAAATATTACCCTTTTGTGCCGAACGGACTCCTTTGAAACCGGCAATGCTTCAGCTGAACAACTTAAATGAACGCAATGCCTTGCCTCGGTCAAATTCACAATCTCCGTTCAAACACCAACTATATCTAAACAAAAACAGTCTCAAAAGACATCATACAGAAGCAGAGGAGGACCGGGAGGAAAACATTAATAAAGCTCCACGGCAAACTTAATCAAATATAAACCCACAGGTTGGGACACTCACGAACAATTAAATGGGTAAGTTAATAAATTTTGGGATCATTACGATATATCATTACTGTAATCCACTTACGTATTATATAAGTGAAACATTGTAGCATCACTAACTATTAATAATTTTATAGTCGCCCAACTCTTTGAGCAGCTCTTCGACTTCATGCCTAGGCTTTTCAAGCTTGACACAAATTTGGTCAAAGCTTTCAGCAGCCTCTACTGACTCTAAAAGAAGCAATTCAGTTTCCCTCTTCCGTTCCAACGATCTTATCATCTCGTCATCTTTAGTCCGAGCCCTTTGTGAAGCAGTAAAAGGCTTTGCACGTATCACTCCTTCTTGATTCATGTCAAAGGAAACCTTTGACTGACGTTCAGATCTCTTAGGATGGTAAATATTGGTGGTAGAGCTATCGGATAGGCTTCCCTGTGATTCATTTTGGTATAACCTTGACATAGGGTTTGCTAAAGTTGACCTACTCTCGCAATGATACGTACTTGATATTTTTTTGTACACATTTCTTAAAACCTCATCCCCGATGTCCAGATTTAAAGCTGGGTGCTTCTTATTACTTCCTTTGCCACTGTCTTCGGTTCCAAACTTAATGTCTGAAGTAGAGAAAATGTTCTTTGAGAATGTCTGAGCTTTATTGATTCTTTTGTTATAAACCGCGGGTGGTACGTCTCCCTCAGCATTCAACCGTTTCGCAAAATCAAATACTTCTAGGTTCTTCATAACAGGGAAGGAATAGCATCTGTATATCAAGCCATTTATGATACCGAATGTAATAAACCGTCTAACGTCAATATTGTTAGCCCTCATAATGTTAAAGTTCATTCGATACCATTCGCGTAATGTAGTTCCTTGACTTAGAGACCTATAAAGATCGAATAAGCATGATTTGGTTGGAAGATGTTTTGCAGTCTGTCTGGAACCATTGCTATTATAACTCGAAATACTTCCTTCGTGTTGTTTCCCAGTTTTGTATAGTAGATTTCCAGAGGAAGATGGCGAAAACGGCTGCTGCTTATGTGAAGATACCTCACTCGAAGAGCTCATGGACGTTGTGCGAGAGTCTGATTCCCTTCGCTTCCTCCGCGATGTCGGCAGATCTTGGTGAATGCTTTCTACTTCCTTAATAGCCCTTTCAAAAAGAAAGCTCGGTAATTTTGAGGATTCTGCTAGTACAACATAGAGTTGACATTCAGATGACAATGTAGTATCGGTTAAAAACACTCTTAGCAAACTTGCTGGAGCATATATATTGGAAAACTGGAATATATCAGAAAGTAGGACACAATTATAATATATCAGATGTTTAATGCATTCCACGACCAGATCTGGATCACTGCCGCTTAATTTTGCTATTTTTGCTATGCTGTTAAGTCCATCGATATAAGGTACAATTTTTAGCATCGTAGGGTCCCAATTTACATCTATGACTTTATTTAAGTTTACCGTCGATGTAGGCACGTCTTCAATTGATATTCTAGAGTTTGGCGGTGTCATGAGTGGAAATATTTTTATATCCACAGCATTTCCAGCGTCAATGGGTATCAAGCATTCCGAATAGTTATTAAGATCCTGATAAATTCTCATCACCAAATCTTTAACCGAAAAATTGGATTCATTTTTCTCTATATCAGTTAATATTTGGTAGTACTTCTCTAGTGCCAACCCTTGATTCTGCGCAAGATTTTTCGTCCCTTTTTCTGAATTCAATTTATTGTCCTGATCGGCGGTTGTTTCTGCAGATTTGAAATCGAAGTATACAGGATCTCGTTCTGCTTTTGACAAAATCTGATTTTGCTCCTCTAACACTCTGAACATTTTTCCAAGCCTAGCTATCGCTGGTTCGTAGGGGGAAGTTTCACAATCATATGGAAATACGAAGACAAAGTTGAAACTGAAAAAATTTCTTGCATAAAATGACGAATTGATAGTAACTGGGTAAGAAACCAACCTGTAGTTTTTATATTTAAGCGTCAACAACTTATGACAGAGTTGTGGTTTGGGTATAACGTAGTTTTTGATGGTATCAAAGTTTATGTTATTACTCTCTAAATTACCTGGAGGAAACTCATTGCGTACCTTTGTGCCCTCGGTTGGATGAAAGACCGCATAAAAAATGGTGTGAATGGGAACGAAACCTTCAAAATGGTCAACCATTGTTGCATCACTGTTATTCACCAACCTGTTTTATCATCGCAGAAGTTTTGATGATATATGGTGAGCGATTGAGAAAGTTCCCTTCGACTTCGGGAATTATGTCCGGCACGTGAATTTCTACATATATAAAAGTATTTATTTAGAATATTTTGTTAACCGCACAGGATACATCGAAACTTTAAACTGGACTAAAGTCCTCTTCTGGTACTTGACAAAACTCCTCAATTGATCTATCAATCCATTGGGTAGTTACAATACGAGGAATCCTCGGGGGACACTCGGATTTTATTGAGAACTGCGCTAAAGAGGAGCGTAGTTCTCTTAATTCATGGCCTCTTTGCTTACTATCTGCATTCAATACTATGATGAGGTTGCATGAGTAGACATCAGTGGTTATCTTCCCTCCGTATAACTGAATTTTTACTCGTAGTTCTCGCACAGGAGCCGAGGAGGAAGTATCGGCAATAAATATGATCCTATTTCCAAATAAGAAAAGCGGTATTCTCTCTAACTCAGGGCTCAGCTTTAGTTCCCTAGCTTTATACGTTGACGGCAATGTGATCGAATCAAGTAACCGACTTAATTGCCCCTCTGAGATAGGAGTTTCAAAACTGTCACCGTATTGATCCACCCTACTTCTTGCGATTGCCATCAACTCCTTTGAAAAGTGAAAAGAATGGCTTGGTTCTACATTTACAACAGAACCACTCTCGATACAATCCAATACCCATTGCGGGTTTATTATATCGTATCCGCGGTGGATTAAAGCTTTACACTCTACTGTGTATTTACCACTAATTATACGAATGTCACTTTCTGCATAATGTCTTGATATTACATTATGTGTTAGCTTACCGCCATTTCTTAGAATGAGACTGTTTAGCTTTTCTTTCGTTATTCTAAGGTGATTGAAAGAGTCGACATAATCCGAGATCACATAAAAGTAAATTCCTTGAAAAATATTGGTCGGCTCCAAATTGCTATCCATTTCATCCAAGATGTGGTCCAGTGACAAGTCAGCTTTATTCCTTTGGTGTCTCTTTGACTTTAAAAGAGTTTGTTTCACCGTCCCGCGAAGGCTTGACGATCTGCTTCTTCTATCTTGCCACAGTTCTGACAGACTGTAGCAGCCCGTCCAGTCTTTGTCATCCCTTATTCTTCTGCAATACCCACCATGTAGCGTGCAGCCTGCTTTGAACTTTTTCTTACTAGATTCCGTGTTATCTAAAGATCTTGCTTTCACCTCGAGCACTTGAGAGTACTTTGGGTCAATCCACTCTTCCGGTAATTTTGAGCCAAACTCTAATAAATTCGATGGAGGTGGAAATTCGTCTGATCTTTTCCATTTTCCTCTCGTTTTCCTTGTAAATTCTTTGAATTCCTCTTGGGAAATACCGTTTGCAATAACGCAAAAAGATACAAATTTTTTAATGATCTTTTTGGATTCGGTGTCCTCAACTTCCTCTCCATCAGAGTCCAAATCCACAATCTCCTGGTTTCGTTCAATATCGTCTTCTTCTTCACCTTCGTAAACGGCTAGCCCGCACATGAAAGAATCTTTCTTTCCTGGATTTCTTCCAATTATGACCAAATCCATATTTTCTCCAAACTCTTCCAAATATTCAGGCTTAATTTTAATCCAGCTGTTATTTCTAGCTCCAATGTGATATTTCGAATTATAGTTTTTCAACACTATTCCCTCAGATCCCATTGATATTGCTATCTCAAGCGATTTCTTAATTGAGCTTTCGTCGAAGCAGCGTACGAAGGGAAGTATCTCTACAACATGAGGATAAGGTTTCAGGATTTGAGTGAGGTATTCTTTTCTTCGATGCAGGGGTAATTCGACCAAAGATGTGCCGTTGAGATATACAAGGTCAAGGACCATCAATAAGGGAGTATATCCCTGCGTGCAGACGCCTTCGGTGGTAAGGACATTTCGTGCACTACTCTTAACTAGGCCAAATGGTAGCACCACCTTACGATCAGAATCGTAAGTGACCATTTCACAATCAAGAACACATTCCTTGACATTCTTCTCTAGCCTCATATACTGTGCTATGGTGCCCACTGTTGTATTTTCCCCGTAGAGGTACGTATAATCGACACCACGTCTGGATAGGAACCTCAAATTGTCTCCATAATCCATATAATGCAATTGAATCCTTTCACCATCCATTTTTTCCTCGATGTAGAAATCATTCTTTAATTTGCTACAGATTTTGTCGTAGGAGATCCATAGCTTTTTTGCCAAATGCGGGACGAAAGCATAGCCAAGGTTAATACTTAAGTCATCATTCCTCAATCGATAGGCTGGATTCCAAAGTTTATAGGCTATCGTTTTCAGATCAGATACCACACTTAGGTAATCCTGCGCATCCGGATGCCAACAATTTAAAAACTTATGCTCTTGCCCACCAATTAATCGATTCTTAAGAATAATATCAAAGAAATACACGAGTTCAACGAATGACATGTTTTCTAGACAGAACCTAAAAATAGCTGACTCCGAAAGTCCTTTGAAACCTCTTCCCTTAGTATTCCGCTCTTCAACAAGCTGGTCCAAGCATTCATTTAGCTTGTCAATTGTTATAGGGGCTTCTTTCGGTGGTTCGCTCTTCCTTTTTCGAATTTCGTCCACACATAACTTGGAAAGTCTTGTACCTCTTGTAGCTCTTTTTTTCCATCTAATCAATCGCCTCTCAGTTGCAGAGTTTTTGGGAAGTTTTAAAAAATTGCAAACAGCTTTCGCAAGGGTATAATCCTTAATGTTGTATATTCTTCTATCCCTATATGGAAGAACAAGCACCAAAGCGGGGTATATGTCATCTCCTACAGTCTTTCTCCACAATTTGATGAAATGTGAGATAATTTCGTAGTATTTAATGGAAACAGGTTTAGAACTTCCGGGGTGTCTTCCTTGCATCTGTGCTTCTTCCATTCGAAGAAACAATTCATCGCAAAGCCATTTGAAGTCTGGAGAGGGCGCAAAGTTTTGCGGTTTTGCTAGTCCTGATTCCATGATTTCTGATGAATCTTCTGGCAACTGCATGGTGAAGTGATAGAGACTTGATCCTCTTGTTCACTTCAGCCGCTCATAAAGCCATCTGCTGATCAAGCTTCTTAAAATATCACTTGAATAAGAATTTCGAATGATTAGAACAACCAAAATTCCCTAGGAAACAGTCTTACTATGCATAATAAGAATGAACTTCTTTTAAATAAACTACAGATTACCTCTTCTTCTACGAGCAATATGCCCTACATAAAATTTCTAAGCTTAATTGCATGTGTCACGTGACATGTTCAACTTGTTCAACCTGTCCGTTACCACATTGCACAATTCGTCCTCATCATCACTGTCCTCGATGAGATTTCCTAGAGAATCATATCTGAGAGTCTCTTTACCGTCTTCGTCCGTTGATTCTTCCTCACCGGATGTGTAGCCTTTTTCGTCTTCTTCTTCGTAGTAGTCGCTGCTGTCTGACAAATTAGTATTCTTTCTGTTCACATTCCCAGTCATCCATATATCGTTGTCTTTCACCTGAGCCTTGCGATCTTTCCCTTCTCGTTCGAGCTTTTCCATCCAGGCCGCTTCTGCGGCTTTGACTGACTCTGCATCTGTGCACTGTTGGTAGATCTCAAAAATATCTTTATTTAACTCCAGGAAACCTAATCCCCAAGAGAATTTGGATAACAGCTCAGAAGCCCAATCAATCCTGCCGATAATAGCAAAGCACGCTGCCAGGGCTTCCACACAATTAAGTTTCCAGGGTCTTCCATAATTCACTTGGTTAGCAGCCACCAAGTATGGCAATAGACGCTCGTGTCGGCCTCCAATTTTATTGAATGGTACTTCATCTAACCGTGCCCATGAACATTCAACAACAGAAGCACCGTATTCCTCTACCAAATGCCTATCTGCTGGACATACAACACCATTCCCGTTAGGAGAGATAACCACACCTTGGAATTTTTGGCCAACTCTTAAGGACTTGATTAGTCCCAATCTCTCTAGCTTTTTTCCACTGCACCTCTTTGGATCACAATGATCAAAATCCCACATAGCAAGCTTAACAGGGAATTTTAACTCTTCTGAGCCGCCATGTTTCATTTCCATGTGCTTATGGTTGTGTCTTGAGCTATGACCATTCGAACCTTTGTTAGGTTTACCAGTCTTGCTTTCATGAGTTTTGTTCTTCCCCTTCGCCATATTTGAATAAAGTCATATATTTTTCGAGGTAATTTTAACGTGAATCTACGTTGTCCTTCTTTTCTGATCGAAGTTAAATGTGGTTTATCGATGAGCTGGAAACATTTTCAATTTTTGAATGTAGCCGAGCCTGAACCAGCGCCATTGCCGAGACTACAATTGGGACTACAAAGTAAAAATCAAGCAGTGCCTCAAAGGATTCTTTCATCCAGTATTTGATAGTCTAATTCTAGTGGCAACTGTTTCCATTAAATACTTGGGAAGCTAGCAGTAGGATAAGCATCATGCCTTACCACCTGCCGGTGCTGCTAAACCCTTTGGTAAATTCCGTATTTAACTGTCCAAATCCTACAAGCTCCAACCTGAAGAAGCTTTTCAGCAGGCTAGCAAACCAACGATTTATTCTTCTCGTTCCACCAAGTGATAAGCTCCTAAATTATGAGGATGCGGATTCTGGAGCGCTCCTGCAAGACCTTTGCTATACTTTTGATTTCGTAGCTTCACATGTTCTAATCGTAGAACAAACAGGCAGTGCTGATAAGACGACTTCGGCGGCTCATCAAGTTGAGTTCTGTACTCTCAATGAAAAAATGGTGCTTGTACGATCTCAGAATCGTATTCTTCTCACATCCTCTGGATTTCAGTCCAAAAGGAAATGCAAAATTTTGGATATAGAGCTATTTACGAACTTTAATGATTACTTTTTGGGTACTGAAAGATGTCTGATTGTTCACATAGACCAACCCTTGTATGGTAATTTAGTAAAGAGGAGAAAAGCTCGAAACTCAAACTCAGGCATTGCTACTGAGGAAAATGAGATACAAAACAGTGCTACACCTGTATATGATGCTGCACAGCAGAGCAAATCGTCATTTGAGAACATACTGAGAGTTCATCCAGATTGGATCAATAAGTTTAATATACTCTTTGGAGACTATAGAAGTACAGCAGTTGATAATGGCCCCTGTGAGGAAACCTTTCACAAGATTATAGAACATGCATTTTCTAAAATGAGCTGCGATAATCTATTTCAATCCGTGCCGAACCTTCAAGATTTGATACATGACTACGTTGAGTTGAATTTATACGATGATATATGGGTCAGGCTCACAACTTACTTCAGGCGTTCTGAGATAGAAACGCACCATTTAAAGTACATTTCATTAAATCAAGTAGAAACAGATTTATACCCGGACAGCTTTGGGAAATTTCGACTAAGGAATGTCGTATATATTGAGAAGAATATTGAATCGGCAGTTAAATCTTTTAGTCGCATTTCTCTAACCCATACGCATAGTGACAAAGCGGCTGCATTGGTGGAGACCTTGCAAAACTTATCAAAAACAAGTGGGATTGCGCATGAAGATGAATCTCCGCCTGTCGCAATGGATGCTGACACGTTACTAAGTCTCTTTGTGTTGGTAGTATGCAGGGCCCAGGTGAAGAATCTTAAAAGCCATCTTTTTTATTTGCAAAAGTTTGCCAAGGATGATAGTTGTATCAAATTTGGAGTTTTAGGATATGCGATGTCTACCTTTGAAGCTGTGATCTGTTATTTTGATGATCTCAAGGGAACGAAAAGGGCTGATACTCTAGAGGCTGCTTGCAAGGAGGCACATAAACTAATTACGATGATTTCAGGTGATTATAATAACGCAGTGGTGAATTTCTGTGGCTTTGAGAACTCTTTGCGCTTTCGAACTGAGCAAGGAGAATCTGTACCATGTCTTTTCATTACGTATGGCAAGAATGAACAGTTGGTCGAGCTGCTTTCAACACACGAAACCACATATCCCATTGAAGATCTTCTTGAAGATGAAACGACTGACGGAGGAACTCTTCTCATTCAAGCTCTCAAACATGGAAACAGTACGGCGGCAACTATAATTCTAGATTTGCTTAAGGTTTCATGCACACAAGAAGAACTAATGTTATATATTAACAGGGCAGATAAATATAAACGTACAGCTGCTCATTATCTTACGCATGAGGTTGAGATTTTACAAAGTATTGGAGGATATATTAATTGGAAATATCGGGATTCTAATGGCCATACCCCGTTATTTACGATATTCAGGAGTTATGATCAGCAAGACTACGAGCAAATGATGTCGGCTTCTTTTCAATGTGCCGTTGATTGGTACGAAGATCACGGTGAACAGTTTAGGTTCTCTGATCATGAGGATCACAAGGGAAATACTCTGTTACACATCCTAAAAAAGAGTGCATCCATTCTTCTTGAACATGAGGGTGTTGATGTTAACGCTTCGAATAAAAAAGGCTTAACCCCACTGATGGTCTATGCTAAGTTCAACAGGTTGGACAATGTCAAGGCAGTCCTTAATGATAAGAGGACAATATTAGGGAAGGTTCAATATCCTCTATTTTTAAGCTGCTTTGACTATGCCAGAAATCCGCTAATCTTGCATGAATTGGCACAGCAAGCCGCTAAAGATTCTATATTTGGATTGGCATTTGTACACACTTTAAAGTGCGAAGGGTCTAATTGGTTGCTTCATGTTACTCTACGAACTGAACAAACTGGTTTCAAAACAGTCAGGCTCCATTTGAAAACTCTACAGAATCTATTTCGTGCACTGATAAAGCAATATCCAGTAAGTTTTGTACCTTTAGAAAATGCGCTGGAAGAGTTATCTAATTTAGGGAAAACTAGAGTATCTAGTGTTGGCAAAGTTGAGACGCAATACCTGTTAAAGAACCTGACAGACTGTTTTGATACTTTATTATATGTAGGAGAGCTGAAAGAGAGTATTTTCATGGATGATTCAAAATTGATAAGTTGGCTGAAGTTACAAGGCAAGACGACAAAAGGCAGTGGCAGCCGCGATATGCGTAACAAGAAAGTGGAGCCAGAAGAAATGAATGTTATTCAAAAATTTTTGCGTTTTAATCAGAAGGAATTGTTATCAGTGCAAACAAAATTACAAGTCATGAAGAAGCTTGCTGTTTTTCTAAGATTAAAATCGAGAGACGTAGGAGAATCTTATGGACTTTTCTCTCAATGTGCATCGGATTATGGTATTATCAAAAAGCCAGAAGAATTTTGCAAGAACGAAGTATTTAGCTACATTTACGGGGATGGAGCTATAGTTACTTTGGTTCAGGAAATCTCCTTTTTACATAACTGCACTACTCGTTTGTACAATCATACCCAGCACTTATTACAGGTTGAGATACCAGATTGGTGGAAGTTTTATGGAGAATTATTGGAACTACACAAACAATATGCTCAAAACTTTCCACAGCTTATAAAATCGGGGACTTCGACCGGCGACAATGGAATAATAGGGAAGTACCTCGAAGGGAAGAGGGCAAAATTAGAAAAAAGACTCTCTGGCAGTATTTTAGAATGCAGAAGAAGTATGGATCAAGTTGGAAATGAAATTAGAAAATTGCACGAAATACTAGCGGAAGAACTAAGCAAATACATGGACTTTAAAGGAAAGTTTTTCGAAAGTGGTATTATTAAGAAGTGTGTCAGGGAGAATATAAACGTTTTACGAGAAAGGTTAATACATATGCAAAGAGAAATAGAGAGTCCGACGATAAAAGACCTGTTTAGTAATTTGAGCGCGATATAAAAAATCAATTATATAATAGATAACAATTACTCGAACAAGTAATTATATTTCTAACATTTTCACCACCTCTTTGACAGTCTAAGATGTACCTTAAAGTTATTATACAAAAGCAGTAGAAGACAGCGATATTCACTGATTAGGCACCAGTAACATCAGCGGTTTCAAGCCTTCTTGTTCCCATTTTGTGGATGCTCAATAGAATCTACATCCGCATTGGATTCAGCAGCAGCATTAGGCGCGGCTCCGCTAAAAAGACTCCCTGCCATTTCCCTGAGAGCAGGGTTGTTCATCAAATCGCCCATGCTAGGAGTACCATTACCACCCGCAAAATTTTCAGCCATTTGTCTAATACTTGGGTTCTGCATGACGCTTTCCATCTGTTGCATTGCCTGCGGATTTTGCATCATTTGTTGAGCAGCTTGCATCAATTGAGGGTTGTTTAGTAAACCTCCGAGACCACCACCTAGCATGGATGCGAAATCGCCAAAGCCGCCCGCACCACCGGCATTTGGTGTGTTTGTCTTGCTTTCAGTATTCTTCTCCAACTCTAAAGATTGTTCCACCTTTTTCTTTGCAGTTTCGTAATCTCTTTTCATTACATCACTAGCTTTGTCGCCTTCAATATCTAGCACCTTTTTATACGCATCTAAGGCATCTTCTGCTTGACCCAGAGCAAACTTCGCATAACCCAATCGGGAATAGCCTTTAGAATAAGAAGGGTCAGTTTCAATGGCAGATTTGGCATCGTTAATAGCTTGGTCGTATTCCTTGAGGGAAGAGTAAGCAGCGGCTCTGTTGGCGTAGTAAACCGCATTTGTTGGTAAAGTGGAGATTGCATCAGTGTACTTTCTAATAGCCAAATCATAGTCCTTACTTGCCATAGCCTTGTTACCCTCCAATTTCAAAGCTTCTGCCTTGGCTTTCGTTTCGGCGTCTTCCGGTGGAATATTGACTTCTATATTTTCACCTTGAGCAGAAGAAACATCTCTAGTAGACGTCGCAGATGAAACAGAATTTAAAAGATCTGCTAAGCCCTTACCACCAAAAGCAGAGTAGGAAGAGCCTTTCTCAACGTCAAATGCCTCTGTGATACAGTCAATTGCCACATTTAATGAGTCGGCAGAATCATTTGAAACTACCTTCTTTTCCACAAGACTGGAAAAGTAATCGACGATTAGGGAAGCGATCTCTTTATTCGAAGGGGACATGATGAAGTATCTGCTTTAGCTCTTTTATTGCTGAGTTTTTGGCAGTGGCAAATAAAATTAAACTCATGGTGTTCATTAAATATTCGGAACGTTTTCTCCTGAAAAGTACACGCGCGACACCCGTCGCCCTTCTTCATCATACTTCGAATGGCATTCTTTGAGTTTCCAAGATGTTCCAATTAAGAGAGTGAATGCTAACGAAATAGGTGCGATTGATGATCTATACATAGTGCACATGTAAACATATGGTATGAGCTAAACATTGCAGTATTGCTTAAGGTTAATCATGTGCATACTTGCTACTTGCTCAAGAATACCTCTTACTTTAGGTATCTTGTCTGGGCAAATGCCTCTAATACTTACAGTCAAAGTTGAATTGATACGTAGATGTGTAAACGTGTGCTTCGAAATGTACGCCATGGCATTTACTGACATGTGATGCTTCATACCTGAGCTGTAGCAAATACTGATTATCATTTTACAACGATCATACTAAATCGAAACTAATTCAGGCCATAAAACCGTAGTTTGTAATTATGTCCAGAGTATACGATGATATCTATGGCTGTTGCTATCATACTCTAGAGTTAGCCGTATAAATTACTCAATATTGTTGCGTCTTTCTCAAAGATTCCATCAAGCTTTCGTTGCTTTCCCTACTTGATTTATTTTACACACAACGAAGCTAAGCAGCTTTCGACATATATCTACTTTCAGATTTAATCAAAAGCTTCTCTATAGCATTATGACCAACGATAGGAACGGCTCTAAGTGTAACGAGGTCTGAAGTACCATGCGCGTCGCCCGTAAAGTTTAGACTTGCTTTTAAAGCTGGCATCGTTACTTTTTAAATTCTTCATTTCTGGTCTTTCGACATACAACGCAGATTGGGATGAGAGTGCTTAGGCTATTCCCAGTATTGTTTGAGGATGAAAGGGTTCATTGTGAGATGTAATCATAGCCGGGATTGCGCGTCCACTCTTGTTTAATCCTCGAGGATATCCCGTAAGCTGTCGGTCCGTAAATACCGATCAGGGCAATGCGTTTCACAGTGAGGTAGCACGAATAGAGTGATCAAAAATATGCACGTACATTAGCTCATATTCTTTGTCAGAGGCCCGTCAAGAAAACAGAACTGATCCTATCCCTTTTGGTAGTTCCATCGTACTTTCCCGTAATGGTTCTGTTTTTAGATTAGACACGGAAGATTAGGCTTTATTTCTCTCCTACATGAGACTTACCATAAACGCCTTTATTAAAAGTTGAGAACTGAGATGTTGCTGATCTTACGCATAAATGCACCTAAAAAATTCTTCATAGCTCATCCTTTTTGCGCCATATTCCAGCAAAAGACAAATCCCATATTTAGAGAAAAGGATCCCCGATACCTTATAAGCAAAACGAGCGAGAGTGATAGTACAAAAACAAGTTCAGCGATAGACAGCGGTGGCGATACATGGGATCTGGTTGATGCAGGTGGCGTGCTGATGAGGGAGCTGGCTTCGAGAAATAGCCAGAGAAATAGCCAGAGAAAAGAGTTCAAATTCAAACCAACCAACCAATTGATATTCACATCAACCGTGCTGCAAACTGACCGGCTGATTTTTGCACTACAAGCGCCCACTGCGTTTTGAAAAACACGGACCTATGTGCTTCCAATGTTAGTATTGAAGAAGACAAGATCTGGTCGGTACATCCACTTTATTGTAGGACCATATGTATCTTTGAAAGTAGCGACCATAAACCGGCTGGGTTCGTATGGCCTCGATGCCATCCACTCAAGATTTGTACACGATGCAGAATTGAAGGATGATATTTCCTTTAGCTCATGGCGCTATTAATAACAATGTCAGATGCACGTAGATATATAAATCTAGCAAAAAACGTACATGAGTGACTTATTTTTGGAAATCTGAGCAGTTAAGGTTAAGTCACAAACCGTAAGAATGCAGGATAAAACGACAGTTAAATGTACGGTGTTATATTCTAATCCCAAAAATAGGTTAGGATGACGGTAGTAAGGGTAAAACAGAGAAATATTCTGTATTTCAAGGGTACCAACCCTCCTCTATAAGTTCCACCAAAACTAGATCGGATTTTAGACTCATTGAGCTTACTTGGGATAATCACATTTATGTATTCAATTGATTTTAGAACGTAATGTCGAAAGTCAAAGGAGATGGGTTGAAGAGTAGAAAGAAAATTATGACCTCTAGAGTTCAAAACATTTTCGAGCATATACTGAATTTCCGTTTTGATTGTTTTTGAGCAGTATTTGGAAACTAATCTCTGCGCATGATAGGAAGGTATCATACAGAGAAAAATAAACTGTTCTATCATCGCTCCTTTTTTTGGAACCCGTGCTAGCAAAATACCAAAAAAACTTTAAGCAGCCTCGTTCACTAGAAATATTACTGCCACCCAGCTAGGTCGCCAAACCTTGCCATAGCTCGAGTTCCACCAAATACCTTCCTGATATTCCACAGAGAAAGAAGTTTAATATTTTTGGCCTAAGAGAAGTGGTTACACTCAAAGAAGCGCGGCCCGCAAATAACTCACGCACCGGCTGTCCAACGAGGCATTCCCCCAAGTTAACCCTCTTTTGTTGGAATATATCAGCTAATCATCCGCCAAACCCTGCAGTGCCCATCATAGAAGTAATAATCCACTACCGCTTTCTCTAACGCTGGCAGTATTGTCAGGAAATAAGGTAGACTCGAGATATGGGCAATCTTCTCCATTCCTGCGATGATAACTGTTCCGAGATCAGGCTTGGATGCTTTAGCATTGGGAGAAACAGGCCACGTGCTGATATCCTTTGTTAAAACTAACACCGAAGACAACTAATAGGGTTCCTCCAGGTGGCTAAGTACAATCTTCCAAAGAATGCAAAAAGTCTAGCTTCAAGAGTGTACTTCTGTCCCTCTCAACCCTACCCGTCTTCTTTTCGGTTTTCTGAAATATCACAGTAACGCTGAAATCAGAAGCAACTACTTCGATGATGCTGGACAACACAGGCTGCTTGAGTTCGTATTGGCCCCAAGTTTTGCCAGCGTTCAAAGAAAAGAAGACTTTGTTAATATAAAAATCATCCCCAAATTTCTCCTGCTGCTGAGGTATGGCGACAATTATATTGCCAACATCTGCGAAGACTGAATAGACTGGAAACGGGAAAGCCAGTTCCCAAGTAGCACCAGCGTCTCTAGATATGAATGTCATGCAATGGTTTCCATCAATATTGAGTTCACTGTGCGCGACAACTCCCTTAGCCATAAATATTTTTTTCATGGAATAATTCTTTTTAGAATGGACGTAATGAAAGATGTGCAAAGAGCAGTGTTCCAAGTCGTCAACATGGCTTTTAAAAAGATGCCTGTATTTATTTGAGGGATCCATAAGTTTTAGTTTAGACCAATTGTTTCCGTTATCAAAGCTTATGACATTCATATATTTGTCAAATACATTTCTTCTGTAGGCAAAATTGTCTGGAATAGCCACAGACACGACATTCTGAGCTCTTCCGTCTTGTGAGAGAATACCAAAAATTCTTCCCAGCAAAGTCCCACTACAGTTCCCGAACTTTTCGATACGTAAAGAACCGTTAGGATTTAAATGAATTGGGCCGAACTGCGAAAGCTTGAATTTGGAAAAATCTGAGATGAGCAAACGTGCAAATTTTCCTTTACAGCCACTTTCTGTTGTATAAACGGGCAAAAGGACCCTTCCAAGATCATCTTCGAAAGGTTTACCAAACGATGAATAATTCAACTTCTGAGGCAGAGGTGCTTCTTTAAAGGGTCCACCGGTGGAAAACCAAAGCTTTTGAGTGCAAATCTCGTCCTCAACCGTGGTAACCAAAACACCAGAAGAGAGTATGTGCAATTGAGATACTGAGAGGTCCCTTAATTCTTCGACAAGTTTCGAGGTTTTACCTAAATCTGGTGAATAAAAAAGTATTTGCTTATCCCATTTCTTAAACCCTCGCTCGTCAATGTCCAGCATAATATGTAAACCGTATATCAACTCCCTTGATAGGGTAGAGTGAAATGATGAGAAAGCAAACCAACATTCAGCACCATGGCTAAAAACAGCTGGAGTCACATCGTAATCTTTCACAGGTGCAAGAATACTTTCGAAACTTTTTCCAAAGTCCTTAGAAATATATGATGTTTTCTCTACCTTACCGCCTGCAAAATTCCCTCTTTCGTAATCATCATATTCAATGTCACATTTGAGAAGGAGGTAATCTCTTGAAAGCGGATGGCTTTTAATACAATTATAGAACGATTTTTTGATCTCAAGAGGTTTCCGAATTTCCACCCACTCTCTCCCTTGGCTTACTGTGACATATATATGGCCAACCACATCTTTAGCAAAGGCTCTATCTCTCCTATAGAACTCATCGAGATAGATCATATCGATAACTTCTTCAATCTCTAGCGTAGTTTGCCAATTCCCGCCATTGTCGAAAGATACCCTTATTGCTCCCCCTTGACAAACCATGATGGTCTCTGAATCCTCAAAGTTAACCTGTTGCCACGGACGGCAAGCATATTGTTCGTTAGCTGATCCTTTCAGAATCTCTTGTGTCACCTTAGGAACGACTTCCATGATTTAGTGTAATGCTGATATCTCTTTATCGCTGGCCCATCTTCATGCTTTCGTCTATTGCGCTTTTTATATTACCTTATTTCTTGCGAAAGTGACTCAGAGCAAGTGACTCAGAGCAGAGCTGCCCAAAGGGTTGATTTTCGCTCCATTTCTTACTGGTAACTATCCGCGCACGTATACCGATTAGGTTTCGAGTTCAGATCGAGCATCCTTTTGCTAGCAATAATCTTATCGCGCTACATAAGAATGAAGTCAAAATTATCTTATATGAAAGGATGTCTATGGATACCCAGAGAAAACCCTCGTTAGTGCTACTAGCTAACCACTTAAGCTCGTCGCGAAAAATATCCGATGTTCGATCTCAACAAAAATAAGAGGCTACCTCAGAGTACCCATAACGTACACAATTACTATTACTAATATATCATGCATGTTCAATGAGTAACACTTTGTACGATACAAATGAGTTCCTTAGTCGTCTTTAACGTGGGTACTCGAACTACATGTCGCTTTCGACGAAACAGTAAATTGGGTTACTTATTTCGTTTTCTATGATTACTCAACCGTCACTCCATTGATACGCCTTCTTAAAGGAAGAAGGCAAAAAATCTTCCCCGCCAGGACTCGAACCTGGAATCTTCTGGTTCGTAGCCAGACGCCGTGACCATTGGGCCACGAGGAACAAGATTTGTTAAGTGGTAGAAACAGAAATTACATATAGCACGAAAACCGAATTAATAGCCAGGTCGAAACCATCATGATGTATTACTCAACAAGAGTAGTATTGAAGACATTGAAGATATTGAAGATGATGATTATGTTATAGAATTGAAGTGTTGTAAAATAGCATTTCCATCAGTAAATAGAGCGAATAATAAGATTAAGAAGGTAAGATTAAGCCCGAACAAAGTATCAAGTGATATGAAAGAGTGAGAATATATCAGTTGATAGCTACTTGCGAGACGATTACAAATCAGGAATCTTACCACAAATGAATCTATGGGCACGCAACATATCACGCAACATTATTCGTTGGTACTATAGATTCTATGGGATCAAATAAATGGTGTGATCAGAGATTGAAATGCAATCAGAAGAGTGAAAAATCTTCACTGACAGCAGCTGATTATGTCTCAATATGTGCAATTTCATCAGGTATAAATACGGGTGATACTGCCAGATATGACAGCCTTTGGATTTATGACTTAGCTTCACTTTATAAGAAAAGCAAGGATTTATATATCTCTATAATAGAACAATCACCAAGTATCTGACAATGTCTAACATCAATAGTTTCAACAATTCCTCTAAGGAAAATCTCTTTCAACAAGTAGACAGGCAGAATAATGTTCTAGATCAGTTAGATAAACAAGGGTGGTGTTCTGTGGGCAAAAGGTATATAAGAGCGAGTCTCAAATGCTTTAGAAAGAGATGTCATCATTCAAGGAACTAAGGAGAAACAATTATGGTTCGTATAACTATAAAGAGTCACGGAACAACTAAATACGCTATATTTGATCGAATGCTGTTTAGTTAGAATACTAGAACAAAGGTTGGTGCTCATTCTATTTTACTTCAGATAACATCCTCAGCGATTAGGTTCTTGTCTAGGATTGAACCATAACAATTGGTAGCGCCGCAACCTTGAAACGGCAGTTACACCAAGCAACGATGGACATTGAAGAGTCTTATGGAACGAGATCGAAAGGAGTGAGACTTAATGAGGTATACCGAGGGGACCCAAAACAGGTTGATGAATTCTGAACGAATTAGAAATCCAATTGGATACCCATAGTATCACCGATAATCCAGGAAAAATCGCTGCCTTGACTGACAAAATGAGTGGCTCACCATCAATTTGGTTTGGAGCATACAGAAGGGAAGCGTTAGAATCAGGAAATCAAAGTATTTACACTTTGATAATCTGATTATGGCTTTTACAAAGACCTTTAGAGCATCCCTTAATCCCTCAATCATTTACGAACAATGGGTCACCCTGAAGCACAAAGGAACGTGAACTCAATGTTGAGTTCCAGAAACTGCATATATAGTCAGTGAAGACATACAATTAAACTACCCGCAATTGCTGCACATAACAGAGCTACGACTGCACCGGCTAAGCAAGCACCTGATGATGAAATAGGCCCAAAAGCAGTTGCGAATAAACCAGTGCTTACGCATGCCGACCCAGCTAAGGTGGCACCCCCAACCCCGACAATGCCTGCAACACCAATGCCGGCCCCAAGCCAGGACCATTTTAACTGCCGCGTGGCCAGTCTCCCAGATTTGATGGGCCTACGGTCAACACTATCAGCGGCTTTTGCAGCTCGCCATAAACAAAAGAAAATAATGGTCATGCAACTACTCAGCAGTGCTAACCATCCACAAGTTGCTGTAGATATTGTAGTTGGGGTATTCATATTTTTGACCATTTTTTCCGTAGCAAATTCCTCGGGAGATTGAAGAAAGAAGAACTTATAGCTAAATTAAAGAAATGCCATTTCTTACAAGAAAAAGTAGAGTTCTTAGGATACGTTATCGGCCCGGATTCAAAAGAGCCCGTGCAGGCGAAGTGTGAATCCATTGATAAGTTTCCTCCACCAAAAACCATTAAAGAAGCCCAGCGATTTCTAGGAATGATACAATATTATCGGAAGTTTATTCCACAGTGTGTTAAATTGGCTAGGCCAATTATAGAGTTCATTACGAAGATAGAGTCGTGGACTTTACTAGGACAAGGCTTTTAACAAACATTTGATGAACAAGCCGTTTCTTGTCCCGTTCAAGGATAAGACTCCTTACCGACTAAAGACGAATTAGTCGAAGGAAGGTGCTGGAGCTGTTTTAGAAAAAGTTCAAGGAAATCGTATAGTCGGAGTCGTAGGCTATTTTTCCAGATCGCTAGAAAAAGCGCAAAAGAACTACCCTGCCGGAGAACTTGAATTACTAGGCGTGATCGCAGCACTCGAGGAGCATTTTAAATATGCACTACAAGGAAGGAGATTTCTGTTACGAACAGATCATATCAGTTCAAGAATAACAAGGAGCCAAGTAGCCGTCTTGCTGCTTGGATAGATAAACTGGGAGAATACGAATTCGATTTCGACTATTTACCAGCGAAGAAGAACGTCGTTGCCGATGCAATATCACGGGTCGAATATGCCACTGAAGTGGTCGCTATAGACGTTACAGTCTCACGGATTGATCCACGTACGTGGATAAGGGAGTCCATTATGGTACCCATATCACTCACGTCAAAATTGCCGAACAGTTTTATTGGCCAAACCTAATAAAGTTAATCAACCATTATGTGCGAACATTTATCCAATGTTAACTGATGGCACATAGACCACAGTACCATGGTCAGATGATGCCTTTACCAGTTGCTCAAGGACGATGGTTGGATATATCTATGGACTTTGTGACAGGTTTACCAACAACAAACTGGGGATCGGACCTGATATTAGTAGTTGTCGATAGATTTCCCAAAAGATGTCATCTCGTACCGTGTACGAAGGAATTGACCGGATCAGGAGTAATTGATTACTATTTTGCTACGTCTTTACATATCACGGATTTCCTCACACAATTACCAGTGATCGAGACCCTCGATTCACATCCAAACACTATCAGGAAATGACCAGTCGATTTGGAATCAAGTTAACCGTGTCGTCTACTGATTTTGCTGCATCCATCAATTCTTCTATGTAATTTCCTAACTCTGGGCCTTCACGTTTAAAGCAATTACTAATCGTGTGTTCATCGATTTTAATGGCATACCTCGGAATATACTCATTATAATTTCTCTCCATGGTTTGAGATTCCTCCTTTGGTCTAAGCAATGATCATAAACATTACCACGTCAATGGTTGCATAAATATAGATTCCATTCAGCAAATTGTGTTTGTCATTTCGGTCTGTCAGCATCTTATCGTTTCTACTGTTTCTGGATAATTAACATGTGTTATTTGTGGACTTTGATATATTTATTCCATAGCTTTTGCTGCAATAGGCTAGTCTAATATCGTTTGCCTGTAGTATGATACCTTCGAGGTTCCTTGCAATTTCTTTACGTCTTTCATTGTCCTCATTTATTTTTCCTTTGGGGAATGTGTTTGACTTCCTCATTCATCACTTGGGTAGCGAATTCTCGGGCATTTCTAGTGAGATGTTTTCTTTTCTCTTAGTTTGCGTTTGTACTTGTTTCTGAAACCAATCAAACCTTATTTTCATAGACTTATCATTTTCTTCTTGTTTTTTGTTTAAGGATCTTACTTCAGATTCCAATTGTTGAACAGATTTGACCATTTGCTCGTACATATCATCTCCCGTTGGAGGTGGACTTTCTTATTTCATTCCACCTAATTCAATTTTGGTTCGCATATTGGAATACCAAAAATATATTTTATTGCTTGAGCTCTCGTTTCAATGAGTAGGATAAGCGTTAATAGGCTGTAGGCGTATGCAGCCTTTAGCCAATAGTAATGATCCGTTATAGATTTTCTTAGGTTGTACTAAAAATTGCAGCTGAAGGCTATTTGATCATCTCCCGTAAATTGAGTATTATACATCTTACCTTCTTCCTGCTCAAAATAAGATGTTATGAATGACCCTGTATGTTGCATCTTGTTTCAGTCCCTCACAATGTGGTTATGGCATATTACGACGTTATCAGTCAATACACCTTTACAGAGATTCGGTATCATTATGATTTTAACCTATTTGAAAACAATATTTTCAATTGCTTGAAGTATGCTAGGTATGGTTATAGATGCACTCTGCATGACATTTAGATGCCTTTTCCTCCTCAAACTGTCATTAAACGTATCGTGAGCATGAATCACACGGTGAGAACGACTAAAAAGCGCGAAACTTCAGCCGTTCACTCGCCTTAGTGTATTACTCGGAGTTCGTTTCTTGACATGCTCATGCATAGTGATCATACCGAAACCAGTTAACAGTAAAACAGAATTCACGCCGTTATTTATAGTATTATTATGATCTTTTACTCTGTTAATAGTTTTCTTTATATTCTGAAGATGTTGTGTTTTGTATTGATGATAAGGTCCAACAATTTTTTCAACATGGTGAAGAACGCACTTAAAAAACGGGCACTACAGAACAAAACTTAAAAAGTCAGGTTTCGTCAAATAAACTACACTCATTATATGTATGTACAAAACTGTAACTAGAGGTTACCTCTTTATTTACAGTTGCTGTAAGGTCTTTTGCGGCAAGGTAAACAGCTTGTAGTAGGCCCAAAACCAAAATAATGTGAAACAGCCAAATCCCAGAGCACAGTTCAATATAACCCACAAATCTGGGTAACTTTCAGGTGGGCTGACGAAAAAATCCAGTACATGAATAGCACCCATAGATATATATGAGCCAACAATGACAGTCTTCCATAATACATTCTGGGGCAACAAACTTCTGCGGCGGTAATTACTATCCACACTGCTTACCGACGGACCTGGTGTTAAAAACTTGGGTAAAAACTTTGGAGTAACAAAACTGAAATTACCAATCAGCCAATTGCTCAATGCGAAACAGACACCGTATTGTAAAACGAGCCCATCCTTTTTGAGCAAAGGCCATAGAGTAAATAATCCAATATTATTGATCCAGCTCACTAAAGAAAGAACATTCCAATCGGTGGAGGTATACAGAAGTGTGATCGGCAAAAGAGGAACCAGTATAGTTTTTTCATGTACTTGAAAACTAAACAGAAAAAATGACATGGAACAAGTTGCCAGTGCATATGGAATAATGTGTTTCTTCGGATGAAAAAATATCACAAGTACTGCAGGCAAAAATCCTATCGTAGTGGCCGCTAAGGAATATAATTGCAGCTGTTCTTGTGTAAAAGACAGCTTATACTTAAAAAAAACATTGGTAACACACCAAAAGTTTCCAACTTTATCTTCAAAGATGCCCCTAGCAAATGGAAATACACGGTGAATCGACTGAGTAACGTTGTTTAGTCCTCCACCGAGAAAATATAGTGGGCCATACATGGCTGCAAAAGATAGAATTGTTGCTATAGCTATGGCCAAAAAACGTGGAACATTAAACTTTGGTGAAAAAAGTGCTTTGCTTAACAGATACGCAAAGAAAATGGGTGCGTAATACAGTGCCATCTGTTTGAAACAGATTGATAAAACAAAGCACACTGCTGCAGGTGCATAAAATTCTTCCAGAAGGCTGTTGATCGCATACACCGTTAAACCTAGCATTACGCAGTTGTATTGAAAATGTCCATGGTCTATCAGCATCAACGATGGCTGAAAAAGAATGGCAGCAGCAGCAATGAATTGCCCAATCGGAGATTGATTTCTATGCTTGCCCACCCATTTTGTAAAATAGACAACTGCGGGGATGTAAAATATGGCTTCGCTTAACAAAACGGTGAATCTCATGTAAGTCTTTAAATCGTTATCTGGTGATTCAAATCCACGAGAAGTATTCAGATCGAACCACTGTGGATTAATGAATGAGCCTAGTTTTCCCAGGACATAGGAATGATATGCTGTTAATGGTGGGTAATCTAATCCCCAATATCCTAAATCAAACCAGTACCATTGTGACATGGGTAAATGTTGAGTAATTTCCATCCAATGCCTTTGGGCTTCAAAATCTCCAAACATTGGTGGGGTATTCCTCCCAGAATATGATCCCAACCCTACAGCGCATCTTATTATCAAAGCGAAGAGAACGATGACATATTCTGTCAACCACTGACTTCCTGCAGGTCTGAAAGGGTACAGAAAATCATACAATGGCGAAGCGTAAAAGGACTCTTCTACTGGGTTTCTCTTCACTATTTTCCTTTTGGGAATCATTACTCCTTTGGTTGGCTGAAAGCTTGTTACGTATTCATCTCATTTCCTAACACTTGGCCTGTTTAAGGTCGAGGATAAAACAGACCGCGCAACTGAGACGAAATTTGAAATACCGTGAAAGAATACATTATTGACACTCAACGCGCTATACAGTACAACAAATTGCATACACGCATACATATAGCTTTATAAATAATTTGAACTATTTAAATAGGCAGCATCTGGTGGAGTGCACATAAGGATAGTCCCCGAATGATTAAATGGTCTATCTCGCATTAAGTTTTCTAGCCTCGCTTTCTGAAATACCATTTGCAATGGAAGACCTCCAATTTTGAGCTCTTTCGAAGCCATTGATATTGTATTGGTAGTTGCGAAATACCTCCAGCAGATTTTCTCTGTTTGTCTCCACAAATGGACCATGTTGCACAGTTTCTTGGTGTAAGATTTCACCACCAATCAATGCGAATTCTGCTTCATCGGTAGCTGAGGACCCTTCGATGGCATCTCCATCGCTATTAAAGAATACACTGGAAAAAGGCGGGAAAACTTTATCATTGATGGTGACTGAACCCTTCATAATATACATAAAAACGTTAAAATTATTCGGAAACTCTTGTTTAAAAGTTTCACCCTTTTTGGAAATCTGATAACGGTAGAAATGTACAGGAGTGTAAGCTAAATCCTTTATTGATTCGACACCATATGAGCTGCCACTGATAACATGTACCTTCAAGTTTTCTTTTGGTTGGACAATAGGAATTTGTCCAGACCTTAAATCTCTGTAACGTGGCTCAAAGTTTTTCATATCTTTTGGTAGATCTACCCATAACTGTAAACCAACTGCAGGGTCACCATTGTCCATTTTAACAGGCATTTCTGAGTGGACAATACCCTTACCGGCGGTCATAAATTGCAAATCACCGGCAGATAAGACACCTTTTGAACCAGAAAAGTCCTCGTGGGCAATCATTCCGCCAAGCACATAGGTAATAGTTTCTTGCCCGTGATGTGGATGATCTGGAAAGCCCGCAGGAGGGTTGACTGTAAAATGGTCGAGCATTAGGAAAGGCGAGAATTTTCTCAACTGCATTGACCCAATGGATCTTCTGACCCGAGCACCAACACCCTCCTCTTGTTCCAAAGCGACAAAATGCTTGAAAATCGAACGAAATTGAGTATTTTTGCTCATGATATCCAAATGTAATTGAGATTTGTTAATTGCTGTACTAGTCTTAGTCTTAATCGCAATTGGTTTTTTCAACCCAACAAGTTTTCTAAGCTTTTAAAGGCAGCTATAAAATTGACAGTAAAACTATGGTCAATTTATATCGATTGCTTGAGCATCATTCAGGGTTTGTCTTTCCTTATTTTTATCTGTTTTCATTAGCAATCGATGTTGACACAATTTCTAAGCGCTCGCGGTTTAGGGATTTTAATATGTAAGCGATGAATAATGCTTGACAAAGCTTCGCTTATAAAAAATATAGGGTAGAGATCATTGATAAGACAGTCATACACGCCTATTACTTATCGACACATAATTTCAATGCGAAATTCCACAATAATAGGATGATCATTAATCCTTTGCTCACCCATTAGGTAATGAGACTGCGCTTGCTATGATGATGTGATACTATGTAGCTCTATGATTTGTGAGTCATGACGTTTAGCACGAAAACACCCTATGATATATTCTGCAAGTGATCCGAGTAGTGTACTCGTAGTGCTTCTGCTGATGCAAAGTTTCTTATGTTCTTTTTAAAGTTCAAGTTTTATTATTTTCAGCTGCAGATCATCCAAAAGGGCTTGAAGATGGAGGTAGTTCAGTAATACAGTAAACATAACTGGGCACCAACCACCTGGACTACTTGCGACGACCAAGTATTAATCATGTTGGTGAGGTTTTGCAGANTTTTCCCCCCCCCCCCCCCCATCCAATTGCAACAAGCAACAATGAGGCGATGTAATCAGTCTTGAAGGTATATATCGTTGAAAGGGTTCCTAAATAGCGGCAGCCGCTAAAACTAAACATCGTATATATTTGAGATACCTAAATGTCCTCCAGAAAGAAAAATATACTGAAGGTAATTATCTTAGGTGATTCCGGGGTAGGAAAGACGTCTTTGATGCATCGTTATGTTAACGATAAATATTCTCAACAATACAAGGCCACTATCGGCGCCGATTTTCTTACTAAGGAGGTTATTGTAGATGACGATAAGGTAGCAACCATGCAAGTTTGGGATACTGCTGGTCAGGAACGTTTCCAGTCACTTGGAGTAGCATTTTATCGTGGAGCAGATTGCTGCGTTCTTGTGTATGACGTTACCAATGCCAAATCTTTTGAGGACATCAAGTCATGGAGAGATGAGTTTTTAGTTCATGCGAATGTGGCGTCACCAGAGACATTTCCGTTTGTGATTTTAGGTAATAAGGTCGATGTAGAGGAATCCAAAAAGGTCGTCAGCGTGAAATCTGTGCAAGAGTTAGCCAAATCATTAGGCAATGTCCCATTATTTTTAACAAGTGCTAAAAATGCTATCAACGTCGATACAGCATTTGAGGAAATCGCCCGTAGTGCTTTACAGCAAAATCAGGCAGATGCCGATGCCTTTGAAGAAGATTTTAATGATGCAATAAATATCCAGCTAGATGGAGAACCAAGTTCATGTGGTTGTTGAACTCAATTACATATTTTTATATAATTGTAAACTTTACTGTACATTATTTAGTATTAAAATAAATTCCATTCAAAATCATTTTTTGAAAGAAACGTTTTTCCCTCTAGTGGTTGCTCTTCTCTTCTTGGGTGCTGTGGGTGCGCCAGTTGAATGATTAGAGGCTGCGTAAGGATCGAATTTTCGTTTCTTCAAATTGTTAGCATTGGAGGACCTTTCCTTACCCAGTATTTTCTGAGCTTTACTATAATCAACAAGCTCCTTTTCGGACCCATTAACGGTATTCTTTTCATTTTTTCCATTTTCCCTATTCTTAGCTTTTTTCAACAAAATAACATCATCCATGTCTTCCTCTGGCTCATCCTTTTCCAGGGGCGTCCGACTTGTATTTAATTTATCATCACTTTCAGTACTCCTTTCGTTCAGTTCTGCCACATCAGAAACAGAAATACTGTATAAGGCTGTGTCGTCAAAAGCTCTGATTTTCTCTATCACATCAAGAGAACGGCCTCTCAATTTTGTTCTCGTAACATGACGCTTAAGTCCATTCGAATAATCAATTACACTTTCATGCAGATCAAAAATGTTTCCAAATAAGATGGATGTCGCGTCCTTACAGCATGATTTATCTTTGACTTCATTAACTCTTTTCGAGATAATTTTGAATTGTGAAGCAATTTCATTGATCTGAGGGAAGGTTAACACACCACTCAGATCGATTTCGTTTGTTCGCTCACTTGATGGATCCGCTAAAGCAAGTTCGTTTCTTTGAATCTTTTCCATAGTCCCCAAAGTGCTTTTAATCAAGTTAGCCAAAACCATTGAATTTGTCCTAACGTGATCGGTAACGATATTATTTACAGCTACAACACCAGTTGGATCTATCGGGGCGTGATCGACAAGCGCAACTAATAGCTGGTTCGGCATAACATATCGTGGAGATTCATCATCTCTTCGTGCGATAATATCTCTCCATTCATACAATCTTTTAACTAGCTCGTCCTTCTGAGGTGGTATATTATATTGATACATCAGCGTCCGCCACACGTCTACTTTCTCTATTGGGGAGTATACAGATGACGAGGGAACTTTTGGCCTGAATTTTGAATACTCAAAGCGCCTTTTTGCAACATTTCTGGATTCAAATAACACGCCTGCCAGTTTGTTCTCTTCAATTAGTTTATTCCTCAGTTGATCGTAGATATTTAATAGAAAGTGAGTATCGGCTCTGGCATATGCATTCATAGATTTAGAGAGGGGCCTAATCCTCCAATCTGCTAATTGGTACTTCTTTGAAGTTTTGAAGTTTGCAAACTTTTCTAGTAAATATGCCAAACTATGTCTAGGAAGACCAATTGCCTTAGATGCATGATATGTATCGAAGAGACTAACAACGTAAAGGCCCAGATCTCTCTGCAACCAAATAATATCCATAAATGCCCCATGAAATACCTTCAATATATAAGGGTTTGCAAAGATCTCATTTAGACCGCGCAGATCCTCCCGCAACGCAATTGTGTCGATTAAATAATCGGTATCTCGAGTACTGATCTGCATAAGACATACAATACCATAATATGACCTATAATCATGATGTTCCAAGTCTACAGCAATTTCTGTTGCTTTCCTCAAATCCGATATCATAGAATCAAGCGATTCTACTGTATCTATCCAAATTGCCTCAGTGTTATCCCACGACTTTGAGGGAATAGATTCTGCCTTCAAGATGACCAACTCATTATATTGTTGATTATCGATTTCATACTCGTATGGTTGCAAATAATGCTCAGGTATATCCTCTTCCTTTGGAATCAACTTCAAGCTTTCGGAGAATGGCTGTATTGCGTGAGGCTTCTTATCCAAA
This sequence comes from Torulaspora microellipsoides, assembly GCA_900186055.1. NCBI lineage: Eukaryota > Fungi > Ascomycota > Saccharomycetes > Saccharomycetales > Saccharomycetaceae > Torulaspora > Torulaspora microellipsoides. The sequence goes on along the minus strand of FYBL01000008.1, from coordinate 615,024 downwards.
AGTGGAACGAATGGATGTACCTCAGTATTATCAATAGCGGTCTTGAAATTTAATTGAGGTTTAGGAATACGTTTGGCCGGTGTAACATCCCTTCCTGTAGACTCATCAAGATATTGCAAATGGCTACCGTCTCGAAGGGAGCCTGGTCCTTTTGTCAGCTTGTCAAGCGCACGGTCAGATTTTTCTAATAGATTGTCCATCAAATTGCTGAAATCCTTCCAAGAGTCTTCTAGCTTCTCTTTTCCCTCCTCCAAAGTTTCACAATGTTGATCTATGGAACCCATAATACTGTTGATCATGTCTACCATCTCGGCTGATGTTGCATCCAATGAATCGCCCACATCCTTATCCAAGCTGCGATAAAAATCAACATCCTGAGCACTTAAAGCAGATGAGGCTCTAATCGTACTCACGATTTTTGGTAATAACTGATCATCAATGTCTAATCGCATGTTAATGTCACCTTCTGATCTTCTTCGTATGTTCCTTTATCCATACATCTGTATGAGATGAGCTTTCTTTGTATTGAACGAAAAACTTTTCGGGCCTTGGAGCAAGGGGATACGGGAAAAGCGTGAAAAAGAAACAATGATTCTTTAAGGTGCACAACAGAGAACACTAGCAATATAGCTCCCGCAAGATTTATGTAAAATTAACAGGGAACAATATATAGAAGAATCACTATTTAATAACATTGCGAGGGAAATCAAGATGCAAAATTTTTCATATCACGTGTGCTTAAACAAAAGATTTTAATTTAATATGTATAATACTTTATTATTTGCAAATTCAAAATAAACTTTGGTGTAATATCCTACTGCAAAATTATATACGCTGCATAAAATGCAGATTAATCTAGTATATGTTTGGTGCAGCGCTTCCGAAGCTAGAAACCTGGTTATAAACAGCGAACATATTTTACACTTGAGTGCGCGCTGAGACGAAAAAAAATATTTTGTTAAATTTACTTCATCAACCAATTTAGATAATTTATATTTAATGAATGCTATATATTTTTAATGTCGATTAGCGATCACTGTTGTGCGTAATTTTGGGCATACGCTGTTCATTTATATGTTTTTTTGCCGTGTTATGCTGAAAGCAGCTGTCCTGGTTGTAGCTGCTGTAATCATTTTTATCATTTTTTGTACTACTATCGTCATCAGCCGTGTTTTCGGCAATTCGATTTGTCGTTATGCTAGCGTCATCGAGTTCTGTATGCTTAGCAGTATCTAGGTTTCGTTTTCTGGAATGACTGTTTTTTTTGTATTTGTCATTACTTCGATGAGGAAGGACGCTAGTATTGTTATGATGAGTATTTATAATAATATTGGTTTTGACGTTTTCAGCCTGCGTGTTAGATTTTTCCATCAAGTGCGGTAGAGCATAATTAACTGCCTTTGATTTATCTGGCGATGAGTTATAAGAACCAACTAGTTTTACGATTTTGTGGTAGTATATGTCCAGAGTGTTGTATCCTCCGTTGTCGTGACTTACCGCTGGATTCAATGGAGTTGCAGACGATGCAGCTTGTACATCGCTGTCTAGCGTGAAGACATGCTGTTTAGATTCCATCTTACACCAAGCTAAGTTATCATCTCTTGGCAGGATTCTATAATTAACTCTCTTCAAAAATTCTCGTTCCAAAATGTTCAATTCGCTGCTGTGAACACCGCCAACTTTTGCGTAATGAGTATTAGTGCAAAATGAATCACATAAGCCTTTACTAGCAACCGTTGTGGCTGTCAATAGAAACCGGTGGACCGTCAAAGAGTTTAAAGTGAAAGTCGGGTAAACACTTGACAAAAGATCAATATAATAAACGGCTGACAATAAAACGCAGTGTTCTAGTGACGAATATTTCGTCAGTCGTAGTAAATAGTCGTAGACGGATATTTCAGGTGGAATCCTGGAGTGAAACCTTGTTAAGCCGGATGCACTATTGGCCGTATCGAAAGAATGTGATGCATTTGAGGAGTCGTTCATTTCTATAAGAAATGTTAACATTCTTGATATGAGTATGGCCAGGTCCGTTCTAGAGCACTGTGCAAATTTTGAAGGAAGTTGTACTGTAGATACTTCAAGAGTGTCCACTTTGCTGCTTTCTGCCGAAGATGAGGGTGCAGACATTCTGTTTGTTTCCATGATGCTATGTAGACACGATTTGTTGTCGATCTTTACGGCTTGTTGCTTTTGCTTAATATTCAGAAATTTCAAAAGGTCTCAATCCAGTTCAATACAATTCATTATTTTGCTGGTAATGTTAGAAAAATTTCTTTGGGGAATATGAATTAGGCTGGTACAGAAGCGAGTAGACGATTGGAATGGAACCTTGTCTTGTTAATATGTGAACTTTAGCCTTTCAAGTTTGCCGAAGGAAAATAGCTATGAATACGCTTTCAATTTTTTTCCTTGTCTTTTCCTGCCGGTATCTCTATTCACGTGCTGAAAAACTATTTATTGCAATTAAGTCGACATGAGAATGAAAGACGAAAGAAAAGGGTGAAGAGTGCAGGTGCAACTGATCTCGAAAGCATTAGCTTTGACTGCTTGGCCGGGAACCTGAGAGCGACTATTATGCGCAAGCCGTTCATTTAAATTAACAATCCTCAGCACGTGCTACTTAAAATTTACCCTAAGGATCTTATCAAGATAGATAATGGTTTATAAATATGCGGCTATAGAAGTAGCATCATTGAGGATGTGCATTGAGTCTGCAGGTGAGCCGGGGCTCCGTTTGGATAGCTGAACCTTTGTCGTGCATTTGTACACATATAGGGAAGAGGGCAGCGAAGGAATTCATATAAAGGATCTCCCATACGATGATCCTATAGCCTAAAATCATTTAATAATATTTGTTGCTGGTCGTTCACTCGATAATTAGCAGAGATACTCCGGCGATAGTATTCTTCAGACCGGCGAATCTGTTTTTGGTTTTCTGTTGGATTTGGAATAATGCGGTGTACAGATCTTATCACAAACCTTAGTGTAAGTTTTCCTGGAAGGTGGATGGAATCACCTGTATTGCATTTAATCAGTGGTAACTGCCTTATATATATATAATAGTGATTCTGAGTATGTATATAATGGAATGAAGATGAATTTAAGTTTTGAGCTTTTAAAAGCAAGGAATAGTTGAAGTTTTACAATGGTCGGCACTTTGCAAAAGAGGTCGCAAGGATCAATGACGCTTCAACAGGCTAAGTCCCTCTCTCAAGATGCCGATACTGGTAAGATTCCAACCCATATACGGTCCAATGTGCAGAAGAAAAAGAGGATCCTATACACTTGGGATCAGATACCTGACTGGCAAAAGGACAATGAGCATATATTAAGTGGATATGTTGGTGAAACGAATAGTCTTAAAGAATGTTTTTCGAGTCTATTCTACTTGCATAACGAGTCAGTGAACATTTATACACATCTCATACCTGCGATTTGTTTCCTTTTGGTTTTAATATTTGATAAATTTGGTGTTACCGTTTTTGAAACAACAACGTTAATGGATTACTTGATTATTGACCTATTCTTTTTCGGTGCGTGTACGTGTTTAACGTTGAGTAGCATTTTTCATTGTTTGAAATGTCATTCCGTGACTGTGGCAACGTTAGGTAACAAATTGGACTATTTGGGTATTGTTGTTCTTATCGTTACTTCAATGGTCAGTATCCTATATTATGGCTTTTACGAGACTGCATGGTTATTTTATACGTTCACTTTTATTACGTTTTCTTTTGGGGTAGCGTGCGCTACCGTGTCATTGGGTGACACGTTCCGAACTAGAGAATGGAGGCCTTACAGAGCAGCATTATTTGTTGCGTTTGGACTATCTGCTGTATTACCTATGATCGCTGGTGCCGGCTACTATGGATTTAGTGGAATGTATACACGAATCCAAATGAAATGGGTGATTTTAGGAGGCATTTTTTACATACTCGGTGCTGTGCTCTATGGTATTCGTTTCCCTGAAAAGTTCGCACCAGGAGTTTTTGATGTTTGGGGACACTCTCACCAATTATTTCACGTCTTAGTTGTTGTTGCTGCATTGTGCCATTTAATCGGATTAATGAAAAGTTACGAATTGGTGCATCTCAAAATGAGTTCTGCCGCTTCGAGCTATCATCAATAGGCGGCCGTAAATGTTAAATACGATATTGTTAGATAGATATAGAATCAAACATTTCGTGAATCGATTGGCAATCTCCCCCTCTTTATTGTGAGGATGAGAAGAGAAGTACAAAAAAAATGCTTCCAACCAGAGTCGAACTGATGATCTCCACATTACTAGTGTGGCGCCTTACCAACTTGGCCATAGAAGCTGTTTTAAGTACTGTTACCGCACTTCCGTACCCGTCCAAGAGTTCTATAAACTAAGAACACAAGATTCATGCAAATATTTTTGGTGGAGATTGCCTCGCCTAAGATATGCAAAAGAAGGCTGTATCTTAGTATGCGTCAGCTAGCTATCAGAATACATTACTGAATTAACCGAGCTCCCGCAATAACATAGCGCAAATCGAAATGATAGATTTGCTTGTGTTGGAACAGAAGTATAGAAAAGAGTCATAGAATTATGGCATGAACGTTTTACAAGCCTAGCTGATATTGAAAGGATGTCGGTCATTGGTGTTCAGCGAGACGTCCTCATTCAGGTACCACATTTTCACTAGCTAAACAATGTGCAATCTCCGATTGACACATGCGCCGCAAGTACTGTCGTTCCTAGTTTCACATATGGTGAAAATTTTTCACCCATCATATGGTTCAATGGTATGATGATAATGTAGCACAATTCTCGGGATATATAAAGCAGACCTTGCATGTCGTTCCCGAGTTTATATTCTGTTATTTAGAAGACCGAGGCGGTTCGTAGACTCACGTAGAGTCACGAACTCGGCATATGTAATTGATTTAGTATAACCTTAATGCTTCAATGCTTTTATCAATTTTAATATATCAGAACCTTTCAATAGCTTGCGTGCCTTGCATGAAGGTCCAGTGGATTTGGTGTTTGTCTCAATTATATATATTGATAGAAAGAAGGCCCGCTAAGCGCGTCTCCAGCTAAAGAGGTAGGTAGGCTAAATCACATTTTTCCACCTATTCGCACTGCGGTATTGACAAAATCAAAAGAAGGTCCCTTAAATGCCGGTCAAACTCAAGTGGCCCTGGTTGGGCTTGGCCATTCCATGCTTTCTAATAGGGTTTATTGGTTACTGTGGCCATTATTTCATCTTAGCAAATTTTCTTTCGCCATTAAAGCAGCTGTGGTTTCAATGCAGTCTGAGCATGTTATGGGTCTCCTACTACCTGGCTATATATACGAATCCAGGTAGACCAAATCAAAATTTCAGACCCCCAAAGAATGAGTGGAAGAACTATTGCAAAAAATGCCAGAACTTTAAGCCGGAGCGCTCTCACCACTGCAAGACTTGCAAGCAATGCGTATTGATGATGGATCATCATTGCCCTTGGACCATGAACTGCGTCGGCTACCGAAACTTCCCTCATTTTATGCGGTTTTTGTTTTGGGTACTAGCCACAACGTGCTTCTTATCATTTCAACTGGTGCCTAGGATAATATATTTATTCAAGAACAAGAATTTACCTACCTATATGTTTCACAAATCAGAATTAGTATTCCTTAGCATATTGACTCCATTAAGTGCATTTGTATTGTTGACAGTATCACTTTTGTTTTGCAGATGTCTATTGAACCAAATATTCGGCGGAAAATCTCAGATCGAATCATGGGAACTCGAAAGATTAGAAGTTTTATTCATTTCCAACAAATTAATACCACAGCTTGTCGATAATGCATGGGAAGTATTCCCTGAAAGTAGGACGGAGAATAACGAGGAACGGGTAACGCATCTGGCCGCACAATCACATTTGAGATTTCATGAAGTTGTCAATTTTCCATATGACCTGAATCCCTGGGCAAACACCCTTCAACTGCTAGGCTCGCCCTTAACATGGTTGTCTCCCTATGGCAAACCTAGCGGGGATGGTATTACATTCTGTAAGAACGAAATTTCAGAGTATGAACCTAGAGCTAGCATTGAGGACATAATACTCTCCTTACCTTGGCCTCCTGATGGCGGTAGAAGTAAAAGAACGGATGTAAACGAACCCAACAACATCGAAAGCATGACAGAGGATGGAGAACGGATAGTAAGGAAAAGATTGATGGATAATAATGAATCAATATCAAGGAAACAATGGCAAAACAATTGGGGAGAGAATCTGGAAGCTTTTGGTGTCGATATTGACGCTGAACAAGATAATTTTTCAACCTGAAACTTGAATCTATTTATTTTTTTGATATATAAATACATACATAGAACCTGTTACCAAGTTGAAACCTCGCGTATGAAACTAGTGTGAAAAAAGAGAAAAGCAGAATTAAAATTTGTCGCTTGCGAACAGCTTTATAGATGGTGCACTAGGGTTTCGGTATCGACTTCTTCAGTTGTAGTATCATTGCCTTTATCCTCAGCCTCAGCTGCCTCTTTACTTAACGAACTCGATGTCCCATTAGTCAAATCACCCTGCTTATGTATACCATCCATCGGTGATTCAGCACCGCCCGTTTTGCATACAAAACCTTTTAAGGACCCATGTTTTTTTATGAAAGCAAATTTTTCTTCTATATTGCCCAGGTCTTGATCTTTTAAATGTTTTTTCCACCCTTTTTTACCCTCTAAATATGTTGCAATCGTATTTCTCTTTTTCTGTTTCTTCTGCTTATAAGCTTCATTGTTGACTTTTATAGGAAATCGATTCATTGCTTTACGGGAAAACACGTCGTAGGATCCAGGTTCTATTTCTAGGAAATATGTCTCGGGATCGACCTTGATATTTAGGGTGGACCTTGATACTCCCTCAGGTGAAAAAATCTGTTCTGTACCTTTTTCATCGTCATCATAACCTTCTTCCGCTTCAATTATTTTTTCCAAAAAGGGTATCTGCAATTCTTCCTGAGATACACCTTCAGTTGGATGTGAAAGCGAATAGGATGTAATATAATATTTCCATTTGTCTTCTAAGGATCTGGGCTCTGGCAAAGTCAAGTCATCAACGGCAATATATTGAATACAAACATGAGCACTTTGCCTGTTAAACTCTATGCGGAACATATTTTCAGTATTTGACATGTGGGAACGCGCTTGCAAGCGGTATAGAATTTGGTCTTTTGTGCTTGTGTTCGGTTGAGCGCGGTCCTTTTCATATAAAATTAAGATATCTGAGCTTTTCGAGTCAGTCATGATAGTATGCGTATGCTTTACTAGCGCTTGTACGACCTTATCGACAGTGTATAATTTGAAAGCCTTATTATTATATGCTTGGCGTAAACTTTCCTCGAACAATTGGTGTTCGATATCACCTTCGACCAAACGTTTACTCAAAAATAGCAGCTGTTCATACGCATCTACGCCACTAAAATCCAAACCCATGTCCCTCAACTGTACAGAGATTAAGTTCAAGTCCTTCGCAAATTGAACAACCTTCCTGCCGTTGATTTCTTTTGTCACTTCCTTATCCATTTGTTTAACTTCAAAAAACCTTTCGTAAAGCGTTGTTAAATGACGGAAAAACACATAAATATTTGTGTTTGCAAATAGGTTGAAACTTTTTCGATTATCAATCATACCCTGAGAGTTTACCTCTTCTACAAGATTGCCCAGCAACCAAGGTTTTTTGGCTTCTTGTCTAATGGTCTCTTCTTCCTCATCCTCATCCCCTTCTCCATGCTCTTCTACATCTAGAGCCCCCTCTTCCGATGGGGCAGAGCCACTTTCATCAATAGTAGCACGATTCTTGAGCGTTTGATATTTGATTCTATGTAGAATGTCTCGCAGCGGAATTTCTAATTCGCGAGGCCTTTTATTTGTCATAGATTCTTCATTTTCATCGTTACTATCTGAATTTGGGGTTCCTTCTTCAGATACGCTTCTTTTCTGTACGGCGTCGTAAACCTCTTGCAAGGGTATACCATAAAACAATGAAATAAACACCTTGAGCAGATCCTTCAATCTCTCCTTATCAGGATTTGAATAGTTTGAACTATGATGTATAAAAGCTTCCGCCAAACTTAGAATATCATAAAGTACCTGATTATCGGGGAAATCGTAATCCAGCTGACTTTTTGGTTTTGGTGTCAACCAATGCATTCTCTTGTTCGTTTGATCGACCTTAATACTGCTGATTTCTGAGATAAGCTGTTTAGTTGTCAGTAGCTTCTTGTCCGCCTGCTTAAATGTCAAACCCAAGTGGTCTAAAGATTTGAAATAAACCTTTTGTTCTAGCTCTCTCCACACCTTATTCCATTCTCGCTGGGCTCTTCTCCATTCCTCATCCTTCTGTTTCAACCTTTTTAAAACGACAGGGACGGCTACTGCAGGGTGCTCATGCAATGCATCGATAATTTCAAAGCCTCTTTCTTTGTCATAGACTTTTCGGATGACTTTTTTATATATCGTCAGTGATGTGTGACCCAGGCCAGGGGGTAGTTTGAAGTTGGTTTTCTCTTCTTCTGTCATATTCGCTATTTTGCTGGCTATAGTTTCCAAAGTTTGTATGGTTCTTAAATTTGATTCAATATAGAAGTCATATTCATGTCTTTCTTCCTCAATTTTGAATAGAGTTTCCTCGTACTGATTTTTGCGATGAGCGATGAACCCGGAGTCTTCAGAAGCCCAGACAGGATGGCCCACCCACTCATCATTCAAAACCGCCCAACACATTTCGTCCCTACCAGAGCATGGCATGAAAGAATCAGTTTTGGGCAGTTTTTTATAACTTGGCCCGCATGCTTCACATAGATCCAAATCTAGCCTATGTTTACCATGAACAATGTTTTCAATATGTTTCGGTTTATCTTGGAAACCAACGAAATTTTTAAACCACGTGAACAGCTCCTTATTCCCACCTAAATAGTGTTCCACTTTATCTACCAGATCTTCTATATTTAATAAATCCTGTGAAAAAAGGTTAAGTATCTTTAGAAACTCGGTGTAAATCTGTTTATTACCAATAAACTTCTTTGCCTTATCAAAGAAACTAGTTTCTTCCACCAACGAAAAACTATCCTCAATTGGTTCGGTGGGTTCTGGTACTACGGGTACAATACTTGGATCGAGATCGATTTCTGGTCTTACAGCAATGTCAACATACTGCACATCCTGCTGAGGGGGGAATTGTTGTTGTAATTGCAGCTGCTGTTGCTGTTGGAATTGAACTGCTTCAGAGGGGCTCTGAGCACTCATTGGAGATCTCAGGTTCGAAACAGGAATAGACTCGTTGGACAAACCTTCCGCAACAATATGTGGAGGCGGAGCACTCTGGTCGACACGATTTTCAGTTCGTGCAGCTAAAGGCAAACCTATACTTTGTGCCTGTTGTTCACGGAAGTAATCATGGGGAGCAGTACCGTTCGTTGGCGGAGAAAAGCTGCCCAACGGCGGCAAATTCTGTCGGAATGCAGGTGGACTTGCTTCTCCATAGTAACCGCCCATACTATAGGCCTCTTGCTGTTGCTGCAGTGGAGACTGTTGCTGCTGTCTGGAAATTGTGGCTGATGAATCAGGCAAAAACTTCTTAAAATCGTCCAATAAATCGGGAGCATTTTGAAACAATACAGTAACTTGTGCATACACCTCATTGATTGGCTTTTGCTCTCTTTGATAAGTTTGAAGTATTTCCAAAAAATGCTTGTATATATCTGGCTGATCAGCAAATCTATTTTTGATTTTATTCACATAGCTGATAGCCTGGCTAAATTCTACATCTGCAGTTTTCTTCGTTTGATCAGTAGATTGCGGTTGATCTTCTGCAGCAATTTCTGATTGAGCTGGCACTTGATACTCTGGTTGAAAATGTGCCTGAGGTTGCGCTTGATGATCAGCAGAGACAGAGATAGACGCAGGTGCAGGTACACCTTCCACGTGTTCGCCCGCTGGACTGTGCTCCGTATGAGCGGATGTCGCTTGCTCCCGTAGATCGCCCGATGGCTGAATATGTTGTAATTGTGCCTGAGCTTGATATCCTGTTTTAGCAACATCTGTAGTACCTGCTACAGTGGAAGATCCCATAGGTGTCGTAACTCTGATAGGCTCATCGGGGTTCGCAGAACATTCTATTCTGTAACCTTGTGGCAAAAACGTGTTAAATCCTTGAATTAAGTTTGGATATCCTCTAAATAAGGTGGAGACCCTTTCAATTACACCCGGAGTGTCAATAGCCTGCGATTTAAAATCCTTCATGATGTCCAGAAAGTGATTGTATACATCTGGTCTCGAATTGAATTGAAACTTGACCTGTTCCAGGTATGATAAGGCATCTTTCACATTAAGAGGCCTGTAATAGGCATCATGAACCTGTTGTTGCTGTTGTTGCTGTTGTTGCTGTTGTTGCTGTTGTTGCTGTTGTTGCTGTTGCTGCTGTTGCTGCTGCTGTTGTTGCGCTGCAGGTGGGAACAGTTGATATTGAGTATTTGAGAGTAAATTGTGCTGGTGGGATGGTGGCAATGGATTATCAAAGCTCGCTACCGATAAGCCCGCACTATTGATTTGACTTTTGCCATTTTTGTTAGGTTCGTCTTTATTGCTGTTAATATTATTGGCGTTACTAACAGTTTCAGTACCTTGACCATCGCTTGACGAGAAGCTGGCTATTACGGAGGGGGATGCATACGAGGACTGAACCGACGGAATCCTTAAAGGCTGTTGCCCTAGTATGGAGCCCCTAGCGTTTAGAGCGGATGAAGGCTTTGGAGGTGCATTATTGGCATTCATGGCCGAGTTGATACTACTGATATTCTTATGAGAGGATTCCCCACTCAAATCTGAGATAGAAGGCAACATAAAATGTGGCTTGTTTTCCGACTTTATCTCTTGACTCTTAGTATTGTTCGATGGGACCTCCGAAGACGCAGCAATAGGACCAGGCCTTTGAAAGACCACTTGATTTGCGACCAAATTATTTGCTGTATTAGGCGTTCCGGTGGGATTGTTCGTCTCGTTATCGCCATTTTTGGAACCGGTATTGGTGCTGGCAGATGTGTGCTGATTCCAAACCTGTGACATGTTAATCTAAAAGAAGCGAAAGACCAACTAGTTTCGAAAATTGTTAAAGACCAAAATGCCAATGAAGAGGTTAATATGCGATAGTAGTAACGGATTACAGAACCAGATCAGTAAAAAAAAAGGATATGCTTGAGATAGGTTGAAGTACAAGGAGCGAACTAATTGACAAACAAAGAAGCAAGCAATGTTTCAAACCTACTGGGAAAAATAACTGCAAAAACAAAACCTCAACGGATATCTGCAGCTCGAAGTCGCTATAGGAATCGTCGCGTTTGTCTATTCATGTAGCAGAGAACAACCTATAGAGAAAAGAAAACATCAACGAGAGTTACCTTTGAAATTTTGGCATAAGAGTAGAAAAAGGAAGGAAAAAAAGGGAAGCAAACCATATCATCAGATACGATTCAAAACAGCCGACCGATCATGTGAGTTTCTATCACGAATGACGGCTACTTTTGTTACCCGTCCTTGGACGAAATACTTAGAAAATGAAAAGATATGAAATGATTGAATCGACGAATACTCGTAAGGCCTGCTATAATTTAGATATTATTAGTTCTTTCGCAATTTTGGGTATCTTGCTCGAGTTTCGCGTAACAGTAAGGAATCAAGAAGGTGCACTAGGATGAATGCTCCGGATAGATTTGAACTTTTTTTATTAGGTGAGGGAGAATCGAAACTGAAGATTGAACCTGATACAAAAGCTCCAAACGCGGTTGTAATAACCTTTGAAAAAGAAGACCACACTCTAGGGAATTTGATTAGATCTGAACTTTTGGATGATAATAAAGTCCTTTTTGCAGCCTACAAAGTGGAGCACCCACTTTTCGCAAGATTTAAGATGAGAATTCAAACGGTAGAAGGTTACGATCCAAAAGATGCTTTAAGAAATGCCTGCAACGGTATAATCAGTAAGTTGGCAGTCTTGAAGACGAATTTTGAGACGGAATGGAATTTGCAAACCTTAGCATCTGATGATAATTTTGGTATATAATAGAAAGGGAGTAAATTGCATCACAGAAGATACAAACGAAACTGAGCTATAAAAATACGAATCATGCACGACTCTTATGGCTTTTCAGAAGTAGAGAAAAGTACAGATACGAATTTGTCATTTTGTAATAATAAAACTAAGAAAATAATGCGTGAGGAGGGATCTTTGTAAATGAGAATTTTTATATGTAAGCATTACTATATTAAATTATTTCGGTTATGAATCATTATATTTTTCCTTACTTTTTGCTGTTCGTTGTTAAACCATTCAAGGCTGGTTTTGTTCAACAGTCACGATAGAAGATTTTTGTTTTAAACCCTCTTTGATCAATGCCAACTTTTCTGTAAAATTACAATCTGGATAACTTGGAATCTCTCCACTTTTCAACAACTCCACCAGGGGATATGTTAAACTCTCGTGAGATGGTGAAATGAACGTAACTAATCTTCCACCATCCGATACTGCCAACTTGTTATGGTCTTTGAAATTAAACTGAAACGTTCCATCACTCAATTCAAACATAACGAATTGCTTATACCTTGTATATCTTCTTAAGAAGACGTCATCTTTATGGTATTCTTCTCTGACAAAAGTTGAGACTCTGCTTAAATTTGCTCTCATGTATTTGGCGAAAAAATCAACCACCTCTAGATGCCTGGTGAGTTCTCGAGGCTTTTCTGATAATAAGTAATGACTCGCAACCCAGCCCTCTCTATCATCATAGCTAATATACCAAAATTCTTCAGCATCTGCTAATCGCAGTACCGTAGTACCGTTATTAAATAAGACTCCGATATCCTCCGTAGATAACTGGTATGAAAATCCATGTTTATTGGAATAATCTACCCATTTTGTCACAACAATTGGATGTTTTGTCTTTGGTAATCTAGACTGTGGTAGCCCTCCCATTCTCTTTTGTGCTTCAGCTTCTAATATTCCATTTAGGGTAAGATGACATTCGCTTGCAAGAATTCGCAATGATATTTCTGACTTAATTAGATTAGTTGATGTAGCAACCAAATCTCTTTTAATAGTAGCTTGTTGAGCTCTGCGTATTCTTGCCTCGCGAGCCAAATCATTTAGCTTCTTTTGAGCTTCTAAATCTACAACTTCTTTATATTTGTTTTTCGTCCCACCAGGGGATAAAGAATCCGGTAAAATGGTTTGGCGTTGTTGAGTATATTCCTGGTTTACAAGAGGCATCACATCACGGGAATTATTAGTAGTAGCATTATTGGTATTAGTATTGGTGATTTTTTCTATAAATCCAGAACTATCCATACAATTCTTGAAATTTATCAAGGATTCTTCCATCGTTAGTTTATTTTCATAATTTGGTATTTCTGTCATCACATTTGCCTGAATAAAAGGAGGAAAAATTCCTCTAAACCATACATAATCCATGGTTTCTAGTAATGATGGTCTCTCTAGAGGATCTAGGGACAGTAGATCTTGAATCAATACTTTTGCCTCCTTGGATATTGATTTTTCCTTTGGAAAGACAAAATCACAGCATTTGATTCTTTCATAAATTGTATTAACATCCTTTGCTTGAAAAGGTGGTTTCCCAATCAATAGTGCATATATCATAACACCAATTGACCATATATCTACTTCATATGAGTGTCCTGAGTGTTTTCCCATCAGTACTTCAGGTGCGATATAATTAGGAGTGCCGCATACTGTATATTTACGTTCTCTATCATTTGCCAAGACAGCAGCTAAACCAAAATCACCAATTTTCAAATTATAATCTTTATCGAAAAAAATGTTGCCCAATTTTAGATCTCTGTGTATGACCCTTCTTGAATGCATATATTTAATTGCACCACAAATTTGCGTGGTAAAATATCTAACTTCAGGTTCTGTTAAGACTTTTCTCTTTTTCAATAGTTCCATTAGAGATCCATTGGGACAAATTTCTAATAAAATATAAACATTTGTTTCATCTTCAAAACAATCAATAAATTGAACAATATTGGGATGTTTCATACTTTTATGAATTTGAATCTCAGAAAGTAATTTCTTTCTCGTTTTTTCTGTCTTTATAGATAATTTAGCAACTGTTTTAGCTGCAAATATCTTCCCACTATCATCTCGAATTTGAAAGCAACGTGCGAACCCACCTTCACCAAGGAAATGACCTCTATGATAATCCCTTCCTCTAGTTTTGATTAATGATGGTGGTGTTTTGCATAGAGCCGACAGCTTTTCCTTTTTCTTTCTTTGTGTTGGCTGCGGATGAGACTCAAGACGTTTATTGTTAGTGTTACTATTATGATTTCTCTGAGCATTGTAATTTTCTTTGCCATCGATAGCAGCGGCTGCGGCAGCAGCAGCGCTTTGACCAACACCTATCCCACCATGATTTGCAGTTGTACCTTTGATAGGAGTATGTATTAGATTAGAGCGGGTATTGAGTTGCTTCTCGTTAACGGTTTGTAATGGCGCTAACGACATGCTTGATATCGGTATTGAATTTATTTTGTAGATTGAAATCTGATTCGACGAATCACGGAAAGTAAATCCAGAGAAGAGTGAAATTGAGTTTAAAATGAAGGAAAGAGAAAAAATTGAGGACGTTCGTTATCCTTACTTATATTCTCAAAAAATTCCTGCCTTGTTCTTGTTAGTTGCAGCCCAATTTTTTATTAATTAATATTTTCTTCGTTTTTGTGTCAAATAAAATAAACAGATACAATGAGTATTTTAATTAAATGCGAATGGGTAACTTCTTAATTTGCACGCTTAAACCGAATTTGTAATGAAATGAACCAAACAACAAAGACACGATGGTCCACGGGATAGGACTGTTGATATACCTCTTGGATTGAGCAGACTTGCTTATAAACTTGATTAAATCACAAATATAAACAAGTAAGAGTACGATACAGCAATAACAAAACCAGTTAAGCAATGAGCTATAGTAAAATTAAACTTAAA
>FYBL01000017.1:0-11377 GCA_900186055.1 Torulaspora microellipsoides | reverse complement strand
CCCCAGCCCAGAGACGTCTGTCTTCTTTTCCATAGCCAAGCTGCTTCAAGACCGCCGTCCCTTGAATCTTGCACTGGCTTTCAAGAGGACTGGCATACATGCAATGGCAGCCCTTCCCACACGAAAATATCCTATCATTGGTGAATTCGTTGAACATCATTCCCTGGAAAACATACCTTTGATAATTAACCCAATAAAAAGTGTAATACCAAAAAACATTCAAAACATTTGAGTTGACTAAGAAACCACCAACACACATCCACAACCCATTTGCAAAGGCTGTCAAAGCGAGCGATATCACGAACACTGAAAAAAGTGAGGATATAAAAACAACCATACTTTCGGCTGCTAACAGGTCAAGGAAAAGCCACATTACATAATACCAAAACCCACTCGCGGAATGTCTGAAATTGGACATGAAGTTACGACACTGAAAAGGATGACAATTATAAAAACAAACGGAAGACCTACAATGAAGTTAGACAGCATAAAGGCGGCCGGGCCATAAAGGCCGTTTAGATTTTCCTTTTCATATGATCGATAGTCTTCAATGAATGCGGGTATGTATGCAACTGACATAAAGGAGAGAAAAGCCCCTCCGAAGAAAATCGCGTTGATAAACGGCTGAATGCTATTTTGAGACGAGCTCAGACGCAACCACACAGTGCCCATCATAATAGCCAATCCTAGGTACATGATAATTCTGGCATAATATACTAATAAATCACGCCTCGATTTTATGAAATTTCTGGATGTGAGAATCCCAATTTGACGTAGCATACTAGGACTCCACGTTTCTGAACTCAATTGAGAAGTCGCTGTTTCATCAATTGCAAGTTCTTGAGATAAGATTTCATTTTTTTTTTGACCACTCCTTCTGTTCCAAATTGCTACCAGATGTTCTACATCTTCCACCCTATCTTAGCGAAAATCCGTGTTGATCAAATCTAAGACATATTCAGCCGGATTAAAATACGCGGGAATTGGATATCCAGATTCCGAAAAATACCTTGCCACCTGGCTAACTTCCCCATTAAAAACCAAGTTTCCCTTACTTAGAAACAGCACCTTGTCGAACATATTGAATGTCGCCGTGGAGGGCTGATGTATCGACATATCACCATAATATTCAAAGCTTTAGCTGACTCTCTTATAGCCTTAACAACTTGGTGTGCAGCTGTAGAATCTAGACCGGAGGTCGGCTCATCTAGAAATAGAAGAGAAGGCTGCCCTACAATTTGACAAGCAACTGAGAGTCGCCTTTTCTGGCCTCCAGATATACCCTTTTGCAAAGGGGTCCCTACGCGGATATCAGCTTGTTCCTGAAGACCTAGCAAATGAAGAATTTCCATTATTTGTCGAGAATCATCCAGGCCGGAAAATTTTCTCGAATAATCAACGGTCTCTTTAACAGTAAGAGAACCTATGAGAGAATCCTCCTGTTCAACATACCTGGAGAACAACTTGATATTAAAGGGTGAAACGTCAAATTGGTCACTCTTAATTGAACCTGCAATTTGGCTCCTTTTGGACTTCCTCTCTGAGCTAGGAAGTTCAAGAGAGTTGTTTTCCCGCTTCCTGATGGTCCCATAAGTGCCATCAATTGGCCGCTAGCAACCCGGCCATTAACCTCATTCAATATCTTTTTTCCAGCTACTTCTACATTCACGTTTTCCCAGAAGAAAGTATTTGCTTTTTCCATTTCATTAATTGATCTCTTACACTGTTATCTTACCGCATCACCTACCAAGTATTATTTAGATGAAACTTTCTTTCTCCACATGGGGTTTTATAGACAGATAGGCCAGCCGGCGCTGATATAGTTTATCTCCATTTGTAAGACGATCACGTGGGTAAAGATATTTTAACACATCAGCCATATAAAAGCCGCCAACTGATATAGCCAACATTCGCAAATAAAGAAAGGAAACTGTACAATTTTTCGATTAATACGTGTACTCATATAATGCAGCGGGCGTAGTCTGCACATTGCGAATATCTGCACTGATAGCCGTACCTAAGAAAGTGATTAGATTGGGCTTTCACTATAACAGACAGCTACTAGATGGCAAGTGAGCGAACAAAATGGCAATTTCATTGATAGGTGGAACATAGTTAAACTTCCTTCAAGTTCCCGAAAGCATGATTGCGAGCATATTTGTTTTGACTCTCCATCCACCTGACGTTCTGCCTTTAACTGACCGTAAGCATCACTCTTCAGCGCTTTTAGAAGCCACGCAAGGCCCGTTTCCCGATTTATTGCCGATCGGACGGGGTTTCGGAAATGTGCTCGAATGCAGCCACGCCAACGCCGGCGTCCTACTTGATCCATCGCGTTTCTGCAAACCCGACGCGAGATAAGCTTTGCCAAGATAACGCGGCGTAAAAGTACGGACCATTTTATTGTCACTGAACTTTTGTTGCTCAAGCAACTCGACATCCAGCATCTGATTATCTCAAGTGTCTGGAAGGTAAGCCAATGTCGAAGTCTGCGCGATCGGATTAGATAAACTAGACCACTTCTTCACTTTATATAAATGCAACATGGTTGAATATATGCGAACCTTCCTTCTAATCATATCAGTAATTCGACAAGAATACTAATGCCAGCACCAATATATACCGTGGATCAACGCGTTTTGGAACTCTCATCATGCAACATCACCGGTTTAAAATTCAAAGAGACCAGAGTTAGTCAATACCTTGGTGTTCAATTTGCAGATATCCCGGGTCGCTTTCGGAAGCCGGTATTGCACGAATTGAAGGGGGATATAGACGCTACTGACTTTTCTTCATATTGCATTCAACCTCCCAGAGATTTCTATCCCATCCCAGGTTATCGTAGGCCATGGACAACTACGCCCAGGGCCAAAAGCGAGGAAGATGTTCTCAACCTCAACATTTCCATTCCTCCAGGTACCCATGCTGAATCAAAGTTGCCCGTCATGGTCTTCATTCGTGGGGGTGCTAATGCTTATGCGGGAAACTGAGCGCCAATGTATGATGGCCATGTGTTGGCGCACAGATCCGCCGAACGAGGAACTCCCACAATTATTGTTGTTCTGAACTACCGTCTCGGTGCATTTGGGTTTTTAGCTTCTTCAGATATTATGGAGTAGAACAAAAAACACAGGGGTAGGAAATTATGGTTTATGGGATCAACACATGGCACTGATATGGCTGAAGACATACATTGGCCACTTCGGTGGTGACCCTTCGCAGGTCACCTTGTTTGGGCAATCTGCTGGTTCGCAAGCTGTTCACGCTCACATGCTAAGAGGAGAACCTCTCTTTTCAAAATGTATACTACAGAGTGGATTGCTACCTCTCTGCTGTATCTTTTCTGCTGAGGAGTATAACGTTGTTTACCACAAAATATTGATGAATTTAGGTATCCACTCAGAGTCTTTGAGCTTAGATGAAAGAGTTGAAGCTCTCATTAATGCCGACCCTTACGCTCTTTCTTTGGCAAACGAGAAGGTGCACGTTGTTCCGGTAGTTACTATGGCTTATACAGATGACAAGGACTTTTTTAAGGGGAAGAAGATGCTAAGCTGGGGAGATATTTCTGAACCAGAGCAAATTCCGCCGTGGATCACGGATGTGATGATTGGAGATTGTGCGAACGAGTGCATTATCTGGAATAAAGCTTGGAATCATTTCAACAAAGAAGGGTTCATACCCGTCTTAAAATCAATGTGCTCTCCCAAATTGTACGATATCATAGTGGAGATCTTTGGCTTGAATGAGGACATGGACAGCGGCAAAACGTTTCTCAAGATCGAACAGTTTACCACTGATGGAATGTATTTGACACCTAACTATGCATTCGCAAAAAGCAACCCTGAGATACGTGCCTTTCACTTCGACCAACCTTCTGAATACGATAACGATTGGAAGGGGTTTGCCCATCACTCTTTAGATAACGCCTAAATCAGGGGCTGCCTCAGACACACGTTGAGACCCGAAGCCAAAAAGCTTTCAGAATTCATGAGCGATAAGTTGTTAGATTTTGCAAACGGGAGAGAAACTTGGGAAACATACGCCTCAAATGAGAAATATATGTTGTTCGGTCCTAGCGACGACTTTGGTCAATTAATAGACAAAAATACTGAGACTTGTAGAAGAGGCCGCTATGATGCATGGGATGAGATCATTTCGGCCGGATTACCGGAAGAATTCGGAAAAGTCTGTGAAGACATCAACCTATTGCGATCTACGGTCCATGGCTATGTATCTGATAAAGTTAGAAACATAGCTTTTTAAATATTTAATCCTTTTTAAACTTCTATCAAATATTTTCAAATCTATTGATTAGGAACTCTTAAGGATGAATTCGCGTAAGCATAACTACGTATTTTGTGTATTCTTTCTCCAGCAATTGATTGCAATTATCTAGTTATCTTTTCAACGATGGAACCTGCGCGTGGAAAAAGAGGGAAATTAAAATTAAAAAAAAAAATCTAGTAACAACGTTTCCATAGCATAACAAATGTGCCACACACCTGTTAAAAAAATGAGAAAGGTCTTAGCCTGTGCAATTTGCCGGAACCGCAAGATCAAATGCAAGCACGAGGGGGTACCGCCTTGTAGAAGTTGCAAGGGGAAATCTCTCGAGGGGATTGCACGTTGAGCTGCCGCAGTTCAAGAGGGCTCCTAAGTTGTTGGCACCTGACGCAACATCTAAGGCTGAAGCCAATTACTCAGCTACAATAAATGATTTTAACCCAATCGCCTTGGAAAATGGGAAGCAGCCTGTTCGTAAACCAAACCAAATGCATGTTGATGGAGATAGGAGGGACATAAATCATACGGGAACCACCGGCCGTAAAATTGAGTCCATGTATGAACGAAACGACAGAGAATGCGGTAGTGCACGAAACAGGGCACCTTCTCGAATTTTGACGGCTGTTTCCTATTCCGACAGATATCAAGTGAAAAAAGCGTCACTGCCTTCCAATAGGCTTTTAGTCAACGACGATGAAAGTTATTCTCCCCTTTCTGGAAGTTCCATGAAAATAGCGGATATCATGGCCAGTATTCCAGAATCGGCTCTAAGATTTGCTGTTGAACAAGTTGTGACTGATTTCCCGAATTAGCTTTCTTGCATAAGCCAAGACTTCTTCACAAAATAAAAGAGGTAGATTCACTTATCATGGGCGCCATACTGGAACTCTTTACTTCATTCAGCCGTAATGAGAAGAACTGGTTGTACAGTGAGTGGCTAGGGCCAGAATCACGCTATGTCAACGAAAAGCTTTATGGAAAGCTTGTTGTTGAAGAGATTGTATCACCAAAATATCTTACAATTAGTCCATCTATCAATGTAGTTCAAGCGTTGTTAATATTGACGCTCTCTTATTGTGGAAAGGGGGAATATTTTATGTGCTGGATGCTCTACGGAAATGCTACAAGGATGCTACAATCTTTTGGATTTTGCTGTTACATGTCGGACAATGATTACGAATTAGATAGTTATGTCACAGAATGGACGACATCTAATTTGGATGAATTCGATTCTGAGATCCTAAACAGAACGTACTGGTCATGCTTCATGATTGACAAGATACCTTGATTTGGGAAAAATCGTTCGTTTTCCTTTTCGAAGAAGAAATACGAGAATGTTCCACTGCCGCAAGATGCAAGGTCGTTTGCGCTTATGACGCCATCCTCAGAGTATAATCCCGGCGGGCCTTCTGAACTAGTCACAAGCAAAACCTCCAATTATTTTTTCAAACAACATTCCCTGAATAGTAGGATCCGGGAACATGCTATTTTCATTAAAATTTATTCCCTTTGGGGCGAGATAAGTGAGTTCCTTGTTAGAGGTGGAAGACGCAACGAAAAAGTGCCCCCTGGAGTAGTGATTCATTTGTATACACTATACGGCATGATTTACAGCAGAGGTGGAAATTGCTGTCGTTACATTGGCAATGGACAACGGAGAGATTCATCTTACACCATACGCTGGGTACAGCCACGATGTTCACAATGTGCAATTGTATCTACCATTTATGTGTGATCTATATAATCAGGGAATATATTCCATTTATAACTCATTCAACGGAGTCGCCCTGCGGACCGATCGAGCCTCCCATTTTACTAAAACCGATGGATACTGATTACTGGGAAACAAGTGCTAATGAATGCTTCCAAAGTGTAAGATCACTGAGTTATATTTTGGGCACACTACTAGACATGTATTCGGAAGAGGAGCTACAAGGTTCTAGTTCCTCTTATACTGGAAACCAATTTTACTGTTTCTGCTCATTTACCGCTGCAATACAGGGCATGTACGGAAGCAAATTCAGCTGGATGGACCCAAAGCACGAGTCTGATGTCAACTCCACTCTCAATCTTGCCAACTGTTCCCTTCGTATGTTCGTGTTTTTGGAAACTAAACAAGAATATGTTACCGTTGCTGAAAATTGGTACAATATTGTAAACAAAGTAATGGATTTGTATGACTTTGTTGCAAAAAAACAGGGAGAAGTCGCGTGATATGAACTTAGGAAGAAATAATTTGGTACAGCTTGAAGGGTTGATTCAGCATGTGAACGCAGGAATTTCTACCTATAACATTGACAAAGAAGATAATTTGGAGATTCCCAGCGATACCATTAGCAGAGAAGAAGAAGATGGTGCCAATACGGGGATATGCGCTGCTAAAAATGTTTCGAGGAAACTTCTCATCACTGCACCCAAATATCATGTAGGCCCATTCATTCAGTTACCTTAAACAATCTTACGGTGGTTACGATACATATCACCAAAATACTCGTCCAGTATTGCATTGGTTTCAATAATTTTTAGCATTTGGAGTCGGCTAAGTCATTCTGGAAAGAATAGTAAAACTATGGTTGAGGATATGAATGGGTAAGTAGCGTGAAGAAATGAGAATATGGTAAATTCATTAGGAACATACCCGTATTACAATATCAAAACTCTATAAATATATCGAAGTGAAGATAGTATCAAAGAATAGAACAGCATTTTTATCAGGTTAAGAGAAACGGTTATAATAAGGCAAGCAGATCTTGGTAATCTAAAAAGGAAAAGGAAGGAAGAGAATATTCCAAGGAAACGCCTACGTGAAGTTACCCCAACTAGAAAAACCTTTACAAACGAGAACATATAGGTTAGGATACAGGCAGTTTATGTGCTGGCGATGTCAAATGTAATACAAAAGCAATTATTGAATTGGACATTGTTGTTTAAATCCTTGCCAAAGATCCGGTCCTTTGGTATTTCGGTATAATGAAAGCGTTTTATTTTTCTGTAAACTGATGAATGTGCATTTTATAGGAGAGGATAATTTTCTTTAGGATTAACAAAGGAGGTCTTTTCGGCCCTTATCGACTGCGACTGGAGCGATCAAAATTTTGGCTAGCCAATCAATAAACTGCACTTCTTGATACGTTACCTTCTTTTTTTGTTCATGAAGCAAACAAAGAGAGGACAACTTCTGTAGTTCCTCCCAAATCACTCCTCTTTAGCAACCTGTTAAGCGATGCAAGGACGATCAAAAAGTATTTGCCCAAATGTCATTTGTACTCTCAAATCCACGGGAAGGACATCGGTGAGGGATTTTTAGCAGCTCATACACTTGTGAGAATATTTTATGACAAAATTCCTATTTGATATCCCTGGAGTGTCAAAAAAAAAAGTTGTAGAGTTAAATAGGCAAAACAAGGTAAACGATTGTATACAAGCATGGTATTTGTATATCAACCTTCAAAATAAATACCTAATGATTGACCTGTGATTGTGACTAGCTCGTTCTTGATGTTTGATGCGTCCATACCTGCGTAAAGCCCTATAACACGAGAGTCCGTCCTTTGCTTCAGAAAAGGCATTGATCCGGCTCCTCCTATGTTGCTATGTACCCCATGCTGGGCAATTTGAGTTGATTACTTATACGATTGTAATTCCCATGTTCTTCAAACTGTATTTCAGGGTTTTGATGAAGATCATGAGGAGCGTTCAAGAGCTCGTATGCAGATTCGTCATTAGAAAACTCTGACAGATATGGTATAACACCTCCAAATGCCTTTAATTTGAGATAATGCGATTTCTCTTTCGTTATTTCTTATATACATCTCAATTTTCGGCCTTCAATGATTTGGATCTATGTTACTGAATATGCTGCTACTCGCATTCTAAAACTGGTTGGCTGGCTTATCTGGTCATTTATACCATCTCTTGAACATTTGAAATAAAGGAATTAGAGTCAGACTTATGAGCATATAAACTTCCTCTCTAGTTCACCAAAATAGTTGGTAACTTGAAATGCTGCGTACAAACTATCGGTTTCAAGAATGCTTCATTTATTTATTACCATGATCTTTGCCAATCTTCACCTCAACAATTACGGAAAAAAATCATCCCAATCATGAACAGCTGTGTTGAAAAAGTCATCTGAAGTTCCTACATCATCTTCTGCCAAGTTCCCTGAGAAATTCATCAAAAAATCTTCTAAACTATTCAATATCGTCGTTGAGTTATTTGTGGTGACTTTCTCTTCTATTGTTGGGCCCTCGTCCATTTGGTGTATTGCCTTTCCGAAAGCTTCCCGTCCTATTTTTTCCATAGAAATAGTAATAAAAAAGTTGTAAGAATTGTGCCAAATGTCGCGAAGCGACTTGAATTTGTCATGGTAAATTTTTTCAAATATATTTTCCATTACTTTAAACACAGTACTCAATGAGAGACAATTGTTGCGAGGGCCTTCAATATCTCCGGCGCTTATTGACTGATTTTCTGATGCCGTGCGCTTCTTTAAGGAAGCATGGAGATCCTTGTTCTCCATAAACTGTAGAAATAAGGTATAAATTTGAATCAATGCCCTGGCAGCTTCCATATGAACAAGGAGTAGTGCATTATTTAGATGAGGCCAAATCTTGGACAAACAACGTGAATCACTCGATCTGCGACAATTATCCAAGTCAAAATAACCTTCGAGGACTTTGAAGCACAAATTTAATGAGTTTAATGGTGCCAATATACTTGTATTGAAAATAAGAGGACTATAATCATGATAAACCACAATATGAAGATTGGATAAGCTTGCCAGCATATGAAGAGTTATATGCCACAGCTGGAGTTCGATAAACTCTGTGCCATCTAGATTGGAGGGATTCAAGTAAAAGTTTAGGGGTTTAAAATACTTCGTTGTGAATTCTTTCAAGTCTTCTATAATGAGCGGGATGTTCGGAGATGTCTTGAGGGCATATATCTCTTTCATAATACTCCTTAACTTAATGGTCGTTTTATAAAGAAGGACATCCTTGGATGAGGAATAATTTTCCGCATTAATTCCGCTCACAAATATATCACAAATACGCAGTGGAATCCCTGTGGAAAGAGAAATTTTTATATCTGTGAATACTATCCACAACCATAATCGTTCCAAATAAGGGATTTCCAGGATTGGATGGTTTTCATTGACAAATAAATGGCGGAGGTCTTCATTTAGTCCTATATGAATTACCGTATCTACTGTAAGTCCATGGATAAACACACAGTTTGATTGGTCGCCTCCATCTATACCTGCCACATTTATATATAGATAACGCAAAAATAAAAATTCGACACGTTCAATGTAAAACACTTTGGCTGAAATGAAAGATGTTAGAAACTTGTGGAAGATCTGGACAGATTCGGGAATTTCATTTGGATGTGATCCTAACGCCATTATGACTGTCATTACACCTACTTTATAGTAATTCTTTTTCGCACCAAGATTAAGCCCTACAATTTTATGACAGCCTGTTTCTAAGTTTTCAGGGCCTTTAACAAAGCAATCACTTAAGTCTTTGAAAATCTTTTGCTCATTAACGATCCGATAACACTTATAGAAATCGCTGTTAAAAAAACCAATCAAATATTGCTGAAAAGCCTCATAAGTGGGAAGTGAGTTACACAAAGATTGAATAACACTTGGGGAATTCGTATGCGAGGATGCATTCTCGATGGAACTAATCTCCGAAAGGGCCGAATATTGATGCTCTTGTTTCCAATCGTTACGTGGCCCTTTTAAAACTTTCCAAATAATTTGTCTGTATTTGGCAAAAGTGTTTGTATGCCTTGCTAATATGGCTCGAAATGACGTTGGGCCGTGCAGAATGTGCCTATTATGTTTTGAGAACAAATATTTGACATTGCGAAGCGGATTTTGTTCTAGATGAAAGTCTTCTTCAACTTGTTTTGAAACACGAGATTCGAGCTCTTCAATACGTTGAGCCATATCAAACTTTGAGTATTTCCGGTATTTCGACCGTAATTGATTCTCTTTTAAGGTTATATTTTCCTCATAATCACATTTCCTAAGGTTTCTCGAAGAGCAGCTTCCACATACTGGCCTTACTCTATCACACTTGAGCTTTCTTAATCGGCAAAAGGAACAGGTTTTTGCAGGTTTTTTCCTACTCTGCTTGACCACAGGTTTTTTCCCCCCTACTTTTCCCATTGTCTAGGAAGTATAGATACGCTGCGCAACAGATTTCACCGTAAATGTTATTTTAGAACTCAAGCAATATCTTCTTTTGAACTACCATATTTCTTTACGGGACCGGAAACTTTCGTTTCAAAGGCATGAATTTCTGTTTGATTTTGATTTGAAATGGACCTGCTTACCTTTTCATGCTTTTCAAGATTTTCCGTTTTTTGACAATTCCCGCTGTCACTTTGGAGGAAAACTCAGGATCGCGGTGTTTTCTTTTCCAGGTAGAGGCGTACAAATTCATTTAGCAAAAGAGAAGTACCCAATACTGATTAAACATTGACTTTGAGAAGATAGGAATATACAAGTGCAAGATTATTTGATGAAGCCAGTTTCGAGTGTGCACAGTTCAATCTAAGATATCAGAGAAGGTAGATAGAGCTTGAACTGACAATTTAAATGGGTGATAAGAGGGTGAGCAAGAAACGAAACAAACCATAAAGGCCTGCTTAGCTTGCAGAGCGAAGAAACAGAAATGCGACCATACAAAACCCCAATGTTACCAATGTCTCATGAGAAATACAAGATGCATTTACCTGAACGATGGCAGTGAATGCGACGCCTCTACAAGCGATGCTATCAAAAAATCTGCTCACGCAGGACAATTAGGGAATTCAACTGATCTCGATTCTCCTTTGGAAGTTGAGAATTGCAATAGCAAAAAACCTAACCCACTTAAAGGCTCTAAATTGCTGTTTCGAAACGATGATACATGGATAGCCTGTGGAGTCACCTCAATGAGAACTGTATTTCATCTGCACTGTGACAATAAATTCAACGGATATTTTACTGCAGCCTGGAGCAAACTAAAGAAGACTTTTTATTCTAATATACCAAAAGAGCTTGACATTTCTCTGGATATTTATCGTCAGCTGC